>VXAC01000887.1:0-249277 GCA_013399225.1 Rhipidura dahli
GGAACGGGGGTGGAACAAGGCGGACCCAAGAGAAACACCAACGGGAGGGAGAAAAGGGGGCAGGACAGAGGGCCAGGGTGGAATAGAGGGCTAGGGAAGGAAGCAGCCACACAGGCTGCTGGGAGATATAGGATTTTACAGAGTCTGGGGGGTAGAGTTACAATTCAACCACGGAGACTTGTGGGAGAGACTTCCTTTACAGAAACACGGGGGGAAGAAGCATTTCTCAGTTCCCTGAGTTTTTCCACCGGCTGACCTCAGCCATTTTCCCTGGCTCAGTAGCAGGCTCAGTGACTCCAAAAGGCACTGTTTGAAATTGATTAAAAAATATCTTGCCATGTTCTTACCTGCAATTTACATTTCATAATAGCTTGCCAGTACTTCATAGCTTTTTTTTTTTTTATAGATGTCCCAAAGCATGTCATCAGTATCCTCAAGACATTCTGAAAAAATAGCAATTAGAGAGTAAGTAGATGTTAATTTTCATATAAATAGATGTATATGCTTTCAATAAAATAAGTGTGTAGTTAATGTTACTATTCTTCTGTTCTTGCTCTGTGGTGAAAAGATACATAGATCTCTATAATTTAGTCATCATCTATTGAACCATCCCAGTTGAACATAAATCAAATTTTATAAAACTTTTTTATAAACAAAAAAATAGCCTTTTTGAACTCTCTGTCAGTAACTTTCTTGACTTCTGTACTTCATGGGGTTTCTAGAATTCTGAGGTGGTTTTTTTAGGTTTTTTTTTGTTTATCTGTAACCTTGAAGTCATGCTAAGAAAAGGTAGAAGGAAATTTGTTCACCCTGAATATGCATAATGCTGTACTATATTTCAAGAGAAGTCTTACCTTCCTGAAGTCTTTGAAGTTCTTGGCTTACTCTGACAGAATGAAATAAAATTAACTAAAACCTTTTGTTAGGTATTATCCATCTGTTAGTTGCATGTAGAATTGTTGCTGGAAAAAGAAGTATTGTTGTAAAATGTGAAAGCTACAGACAACTTCTTAATTAATATTAGGCTTATAAATTACTTGAGTAATATAAAAAAATTTTTAGAAAGAAAACCAGCACAGATTTTTCTGTTAAAGTTTTTTGAATTACACCAATTTCCATTTTTACTGTAACAAGATCAGCATGTGAAGAATCATTTTTTTCCCTTTAGCCTCTCTAAACTGTGGCATCTTGGTAGTTTTTGGGGAGGAAAATGTTGTGAAAGAAGAATTCATCTGTGCAATAGAGATGTTCTTCAGGCAGTATAGCCTGTCTTCATAAGAAGTGCAAGCAGAAGAGTTTGGAGGATTGTTTATTTAATCCAAAAATGAATTTCAAAATGATGACCTAAATGTCTCTGGATTTATTCAGTTAACTGACTATGTATTGGTAGTTTCCTTCTCTGGAGAAGTTTTTCACTTTCTTTACACTTCCTACCACATCCCCAAAGTAGAGCCCCCTCATGATCTAATGCTTAATTTGTAGCCATTTTAGACTTCATTTCCTTAATGGGTAAATGATTTACTTGCAAGGTATTTGCACCATGGAACAAGAAGTTTGGAGACAAAAGTCGTTCTTTGAATTTTGTTATTGAAACTTTGCGTGAGAACTTGGTGGCTTCTTGTGTTAGCCTGGTGGGAGGAAAAATCAGAGTTACAGAACTTTTTATGTACTCCCTACAATGTTTCTTTGGCTTTTCATCATTTGATCAAAGATGAACACTCCATCCCTTCTTTGTCTTGTGTGCTTAAAACTTCAAGATTGGAAGCTGCATAAATGTTTTTGCTGTATTTTTCTGTGTTCAAATTGGCTGCAGTTTAAAACATCAAAAGAATGTTTGTAAATACCACTACAGTGATGGTTAACTTAACTGCCGCTGAAAAAAAATAATGCAAGATTGAAACATTAGTATTTTGTTAGGTACTTCGATTGTATTTTAAAGCAAAACTGACAGTTCTTTTGAAAAAAATAATTTGAGCTGATGGGTTTAGAACATCTCAAAATCACTTTTTAAAGATAGCCTGCTTTTGTTGACTTCAGAAAATAGGAAATGTATATGAGTTGGCATAGCAAGTGTAAATGTCTGCTACTGTTGAATTTAGCCTGTCTCAGGCAATACATGGGAGAAAAAATGTAGTGTAAGTAATGTAGTTTCAAGCTTTTATGCCTTTTTTTTTAGTTAAGTGCTGTGATTTTATTTTTTTCCCAGTTTTCAGGTTGGCGATTTGGTTCTCATTATCTTGGATGAAAGGCATGACAACTACGTGTTGTTTACTGTTAGTCCAACCTTGTATTTCTTGCACTCAGAGTCCCTTGCTGCATTGGATCTCAAACCAGGTGAGTGTGGTAAGTGTCAGATTTTTTCTAATTATTATCTCCTCTTACAAGTAACACTCTTAACTTTCTAACGCTAAGTGATTTTATAAATATGTATGTGATAAATACAAGAAACATGTAATATAGATAGTTGTCAGCTATCTTTGTAGCGTTTGCTACTTGTTCTCATGCAAAATATTTTTCAAGGCAGAACATTTTTAATTAAAAATTTATATAGATGTTAGTATCTTGGAAAAGTAGGGAAAATATCTGCATTTCAAAGTAAGCTGTAAAAAAGAGGGAGAAAATGCCAACTTAGTACACACACAGTATGTTAACATTCTCATCAGGCTGCTTTAACTACTTAGTATCATGAATAATAAATAACAAAGTGTAGGCAACAGGATATGGCAATTTGCAAGCAATGCTTTTGCTCATAGTTTTTTCCACCAGATTAAAATAGTATTTAGTATAAGTTTTCAGAGAAGACTTTGTTTGTGTTCAGGTTGATGGCATGTTTACTTTTTTTTTTCCTTAATCTTCAAGGCTTTTTGTTGGTTGTTTTTGGCAGCTTATCTAAATTTAGCTAAATTGAAATCTTTTGAAATAGGAAAAATAACAGTGCTTTGCACTAAGCCATGAGCTACATGAAATGGATTCATGGGAATGCCTTTAAACTATCATGTTTTTTTGCAAACCCACCTGTGCTTGCAACTTCGTAGAAATGTCTAAGAATATGCATCAAAATAAAATTTATATTAATTCTACTTTATCAGTGAAAGTTTCTATGTTATTGCATGTCACAAGCTGTCAAATAATTTCCCTGAGCAGACTCACTGTAGATTGCACTTATGATGAAAGATGACAGATCTTAAATAATTGTGTAGTCTCCAGAAGACCACTAAGCCCTAACTGGATTATGAATCTGCTGAAGGATCTGTGCCATGTGTTATCTGTGAAGCATAAGGGGAAAATGCCTGTCTCACTTCCAGGTGTAATACATCTTGAGCTGTGGCATTAGTAGTGCATTCATAGCTGTGTGAAATGTGGAAGGCTTTCCTTACTGTTTTTTTGCATATAAGGTAAAAGCCGTGTCAGTTTCTATGTTACTGTGGTACTTAATTCACTGAGCTGATTTCAAATGGACTCAGCTTGCTCCATTCCTTACCACTTGCTGAACAGAATTCATCTCAAATCTGAGGAAACTGCGCATGAAACAAACGTGAAGACTTACCAGTTGTCTGAGGGACACATTTGTCTCTGTCAGTGCTTCAGGAAACCATGTCTTAATTCTATTCCTGCATCTGGGAAGTGGGGAAAATGAAATTCAGAACACTAGTTGTATTTGTGATAGGTTAAAATTGGTGTGGACCCTAGGTACTGCAAATTATTGTTTTAAGGGCCACCAAAATATTGCATTTAAAGTTGAGCTTACCTAATGTTTTTGTTTATTTAAGAAACTGAGTTTTTAAAAGAATTTCTGCTTTTAATGAAAATATAATGTAATATCCTGGTATCTGGTTGCTTATCCAAAATATTAAATGTATTTTCTCTTTAGCATCGGGTGCATCTAGGAGACCTTGGGTGCTAGGAAAAGTGATGGAAAAGGAATATTGCCAGGCAAAAAAGGTAAGAAAATAGTAATGAAAAATCATCTATGATTAATAGAGAAGAAAATAAATTTTAATATTTGTAACACTTGTGACAAATTCTCTCTGCTAAGAAGTTAGATGAAAATTGTCCTGAATTCTAGAGAAGAGAAGAGCTATTCCTGCTCTTCTTTTGAGTTAATGAATAGCAAGAGTAGGGGAAGCAGAAAAGAGTTGAGTGAGCAGTGGGTTAGGTATTTGTGTCCACACTGCCCAGAGCTCTGCCAGGCTCCTGAGGGTCTCCTGAATACTGAGTAATGAGAATCAGTTTGAGCTTAAAAATACAAAAATCAGTAGAATAATCCCATGTTTTAATATTTTTTTCTTTTTTTTGTAGGCACAAAACAGATTCAAAGTTCCTTTGGGTACAAAATTCTACAGAGTGAAAGCAGTACCATGGAACAAGAAAGTATAACAAAAAAAAGTTTTAGTTCATTCTGTCTCCGTTCTTTTTTGACTTGTCCTTCAGTGCTTGTTCATCGCTCCAAATACCAGGCCATCTTTTTATACTGAGGTCATGTGACAAGATACGTCATTGATGTACTGCTTTTACTTTTTAACAGGTGACATTTTAGAAACAAGAAATTCATCAAAAACTCGAGCCCTAACTGCTTCAATTTTTTTACCCAGATAACCAGAGTGTGGACCAAATGAGTTCATTTTCTTGAAGGGCAACCACATGAAACATGGTTTGTTTGCCATGTTAATTGCCTGTTAAATATACATTAGCTTGTATTTAGATGTTAAATGTTAGTTACCATTATTACCAGCATATGTCCTTTTGTGAAATCATTATCAAAGTACTTGCACTCTTTAACAGATTCTTTATATGTGTAAAATTCATCAACTATTTAAAGAGGGTGTTCATTGCATGCAGATAATCATATAATTTTTCTTCAACATGAGTTTGCCTCAGTAGATGAATAAAAATAACTACTGCAGCTTGTTTCATTACATGAAAATGCTCTTTAATGTTAAAAAACCCTTGTAATTTGATGGACTGATTTTGAAAATCAGTCACAGTTAGATCTGCAATCTTCAAAAGCACTTTCGATGGATTGATCACACAGATTCTGAAGGGAAGACACCTGTGCCGTTTCTTCAAAGTGAAGCACTTGTTCTTCCCAACAAAACAGAAGTCTTGTATTAATCTATTTAGAAAAATCATATTGATGAAATTGTATTTCATGGTTGAGTTTCAGGAAAAAACTCATTGTACATTAACCATACAAGAGTCATTTAAGTAACAAATTATTGTAATTGTAAAAGACATGTAGAATTTTAAAACAATAAAGATTTGAAACTGTATGTGTTTGAAGTATTTGTGTGCCTTTTAAGTACTATCTCTAATATTTATTTCATGTTAATCTGTTGCAGCTTCTCTGTGATTTCTCCAGTGGTTTCATTACATAGAAATACCCAAATTTTCTATGAGAAGTAGTAATTTTCAAAACCATTTGGGAATTACAAGAATTACCTTGTAATCATGGAAAAGAATTTAGGTAGACAGAAATTTTAATTTTGTCAGCATATTAAATGGATAAAGGACATTTTTTAAGTAGTTCTACTGCCTACATTTTAAAAATGTAGTCTTATTTATTTTGTTTTTTAATGACAGTATAAAAGGGATGTACTATAAATATGTAGCCAATGGAAAGTGAAATTATAAGTTCAGCTATGAACTTATGCCTAGGACTCAATCTATAGAGTTATTCAGCTGTGATTTATCTTCACGTATAGAGTGGAAGAGGAAGAGATAAAGAAATGATCACATGAAAATCTCAGTGCTTCTGCTCATATGTTGCAAATAATATTTCTCTAGACTAACCAGTCCACTTGAATACCCAGAAACATCTGTATATGCTTTATTTAAAATTTTGTTCCATAACAGTTTTAAGTTCAGATTTTTATGAAATGCATGGGCTTGTAATTGTATCATATCTTTGAGTAAATAAATCTAAGACAAATGATCTGTGGAAAACAGAATGTCATTTCGTCAAGTTGCATTCTTACCTGGTTGTTTAATTTACTAATTGATGTACTGACTTTTTAAAATTAGCTCTCAAATGTGCCTTATTCTTCAAGAACAGTATTACCATAGTTGAGTAGTGCCCAGTGTCAAATTTGTAAATACCATAAATCTGGAAGACAGGTTTAATGCATAAAAAAGCAAACCAAAACAACAACCTGTGATATAAGGTTCTTAATCATTGAATTTTTCACCTTTGATGCCGTAGGATTTTAGCTTTTATATTTTTCATATATTTGTGATCCTGCAATTCTTTGAGTGTGTAACTCTGAACTGCATAAAGAGTGTTAGCTACTCTTCTCCCATTTTGGTCAGACATAACAATTCCTCCCTAGGCCTGGGAATCAAGGACACCTTACTGTCTCAGGCCCCAAGAAACGTAAATAAAAGTGAGTTGTGGGGGGGGGGAGCAATCTGGGGTAAATGACTTCATTACTTGAAGTTGTAATTGGAAGATTAACCCCCAATTTGCAAGTGGACCAAACTTACAAAAGCATGAAAACCTGTGACACATTGTCCACTTTTGGGTGTAGCCCTTGGGGATACTTCTTCTGCCCCAAATGTACCTGAAGGCCCTTCAATAAATATAACCACTTTTTATTCTCTTAATTTTGTCTGGCCTCTGTTTTTAGGTTGTCCCATAAAGCATCACCTTCAACTAAATTGGAATTCAGTTCTGTCTGCAGTTTGGTGCAGTCTTATTCTATAAGTCAACTGAGTTACAAGTGTCTTAAGAAGTTACACACATAGCAAAACTCATTTCTTTTAATATGCCAGGTGTTTAGAAGCCTTGATGTCTTTTACTCATTGACAAAACTTTCCCAGCCTCACATACTACTGCTGTGAATATTATCAGGAGATAATATTCTTCCAGGGATTAGTTATTTCTTGGAAGCCATCAGGCTTTGCTAAGAGGCACGGAGTCCTTCCATTTCTGGGAGGACAGTTACTCCTTGAGTAGCAGCAATGAATGTGTGCAGCAAGGGGCAATCCAGCACTATAAGACTCCGCTCTTTTGTTACTGAATAGTCTATTTCAAAGATAAGTGAAATGTTGCCTAGAACTTCCTCCATGGAGGAAAGGATGTGTTGTTGGTCAAGTTCTTCCAAGCTGGATAAAACTGCTAGTTTGATGATGGTCACACGACAGAGTACCTACAATTGGCGCTTTTTTCAGGGCATACAAAAATTAAAGCAGTTTTTTTTATACTGTAAGTCATTAAGCACTAAGGTTTACGAGTCCTTCTGCTCTGTGTTGATGACATATCATGAAGTTTATTTGTTGCAGGCTCTGAGATGGTGCCCTGAGTGCCAAAATGAGGTCAGTACAGAACTCGTGCTGAGAATTAACCTCCTTGCCAAAAAACCCAAAAAACCTCAGAAATTCCTTCATCGTTGTTTACAAAAACATCTAAACTTTCTAGTCTCATTTTACTGTTGCCTAGATTAAAAATATATACTTTTAAGCTTATATATGGACAGTAGCAGTGGTGATTTATGATACTATAAAAGTTGTCTTAATTTCTAGTTTAAGATAAAAAGACATGATGGGTTTATATAACTCAGAAACACATGAACAATATATGAAAGTGAACTTGGGAAGCACCTAAATAAATTGATTAAAATAAAGTGCTGTGATGCAAACTATGAGGGAAGAAAAAGTCCTTCCCTGCTGATATCTGCCACTTAAAAAGATGCCAGGATGTGTCTGTTATTGTTACATGACATCATATTTTTAAAATATAAATAAACAGCAGTGGCTTTGGGTTTTAGAAGTATTTGTCATGTGTTTCATTTTATAATCTTTATGTATATTCAAAATGGAAATTCTGTCAAACAAACTCCTAACATATTCAGTAATGATTCTGAACAGTCATTGAGAAAAATGTAGTTTACATATTTTTTGTATGTCACAGCCTTACTAGTTCTTGAAAGTATGTTTGTTATGTACCACCTATGTGCTTCATCTTGTTCCATAATAAAACTTTGTGTATAGCTATATAATTTGGATGAGGAGCATGGTCAGGAGGGATAGGAGAGAAGTTGGAGGATAAATTTGATTATCTCAAATTTCCCTAATTTTGTGGAGCTGCATATTGGAAACTTAGCAAATACGAAAAAAAAGCGCCTCTTGTGCTACTGCTGATACATGTTTATTCTAAAGTCTGGCTTTAGAGAGAGGCAACTATTTTTTGAACTGCAAAGAGGAAAATAAATGGTAGAGAAAGTTGATTGAAAGCAAATGCTGTCCTGCAGACAGAAGGGATGTGATAATTTAAAAGGGATATTTTCCCAGTGTTCCTGGAAAGCTATATCCATATGAATATTCTGAGAAGCATATTGGGTTCTGCAGTACTCTGCAGTCGGTCTCAGATCAGGAACTTGTGTGTTTAGAATTCAGCTGTGTTGCATTTGAATCTGAGGATGGTCTGAGGAGGACTATTTTTATGCTGAATTATACATTTTTTCCCTTAGTTACCTATATTGCATAGCAAAACTGGGAAGTCTGCCCTCTGCAAATTTATTATGTGCCTTTTTGCAGCACCAGAGTTTTCTTTGTGACCTACATTGCACTCATTTCGTGGAGTTTAGCTAGAAGCCAGATTGGCTGTAAGCAGTTATGGCAAAAATTGATTGGTACTTTGTAGTGCTGTTTCATTCCTATATTTTTTTTCATTAATAAATTATAATGCAGGGAATTACTGCTTTGTGCTAAATTAGTAATTCTAGAAATGGAGCATTCTCCATACAAGAACTCTCTTGCCTTTGCAAGCCTTTTAAACTTTGGTGATCTGTGTCAGTGCTGCATTTAAAGGTCACTGATGTCTTTAGCTCCCTTTACAAGCCATTCTGCAGTCCTGAAGCAGCGGTGATAAATGATAAAGGGTAAACAGTTGCTTCCTTTAGCACTCACTATATTAACACTCACTCATTAACAACATCCATATGAAATACTGAGGAGCATGGGAAAGTATAGTCCCCAGACGCCAAATATTCTGAATACTGGCTGAGAACTGAGTTCAGTGTTGATGCTCTCAAGTAGCATCAGATTTAGACAAGAGTTAAGGTTGTAAGGAACCTCCTGAAGTTGTCTTGCCCAACACTGCTGGGGCTGGAATCCTCTGACATTTTGAATAAAGGTCTTCATTTGCAACTAATCTGGCAATTGAATGTTTGCAACATTCAATTTAGTCCTTTGTTTGGAAACCTGGATTGAAACAGCTGTTGTAATTCGAGTAATTTTTAAATTCTCTCATGTTTTTGGCTCAATTTTCTGAAATTAATTATGGGTGGCATCCTTGCTTTTCTTTTACTGACTTCTGCTTCTTGGACTTAAATTTGCTGCGTTTGACATTTTAGGCAAATTACTTTGTAAGTAGCAGATTTTATCTGCAGTGGGAAGAGCTAGTATCTTGCCTCCTAGTTAAGAGTTTGTACTGTTTGCAAAGGGTGTTAATGAAAAACTTTTTTTCACCATGCTCAAATTAATAAATTGTGTTTCTGCTTCAGATCACTACATGAGATCTACCTGTTCTGAGCACATGGATGCATGCTTGTGCACACAGCTGTGGCAGATACTGCAACAAGCAGCAGCTTTGGGCCTGTTTACCTGTGCTGGGAGTATTAAAGGTGCAGAAAAACTGATGAAATAAGTAATGCCTCATTTTTATTCTTTAATGAAGATTAGGTACAAAGCTATGAGTTATGTGTAACTAAAACTTTCTATTGTGTTGGAATTTTACACTTACAAGTTGACACATTTTATAGTCATTATCAAGGACATCATAGTGTTTATATCAATTATTAAGGAGGCATGAAAAAAATTAGAAGATCCTGGATCCTTAAGGGGTAGCAGTCAGTTTTAAGTACCAGTCCATCTCTGAGCCTGTATTAATTTAAGCAGTTGGAATCTCAGCACTTAATATCTAACATAAAGTGCTAACAAGGAGGCTGCTAAGCTGTGCTGCTTGTGTGTGCTGGTCAGCATTAATTGTCTACCATGTTTCTTGTGAATGGGGGGGTGTGTTTTTAGCAACTATTTAACAATGATTGAAACGGTAGAAAAAGGTTATACTTATGCTGAATACAGTACTGAATACTGTAAATAACAAATGATAGTTTTGTAGACAGTGGATAACTTTTTAAGCTTCAGAAGAGACCTTTAAGTTACGTAACTATGCAGAAAAAAAAAAGGTATTTATTTTCAGTTGAGATCAGCTGACTACAACCAACTGTCTGCTTTTAAAAGGCTGTAAGCTAGAAATAGCCCTTTTTGGTATATACTAAGATTTCTTGAATTGGACAGAAGTAATTTTTCAGAGATTGTATTTTTAAAAGTATTTAATTAACAAAACAGCTAAGCAGTAAAATATTCTACTTTAAGTTTAGACTGTGTAATGCTAATAATATTTCTATTCCTTATGTTTGTAGCTCTGACTTATAAGTGAATTTTTGTAAGCTCAAATAATTTGCCCAAGATATGATGCATGCAGTTAAATATGCTTCTGTTGACCTTCTAACTCTACATTGCAGACTTTGAAAAAAATTTCAAATTAACTGTAGAATGTAAGAGCATATACAGTGTTGTTGCTACTCTGGATCACCAGATCTTTAGAACCTAGGTATAGGATAGGACGGTTGGTAATGGTTTTAAACTAAAAGAAGGTAGATTTAAACTAGATATGAAGAAGAAATCTTTATGATGAGGATGGTGGAACTGGGCCAGGTTGCCCAGAGAGCTGCTGGGTACCTAATCCCTGGAAACATTCAGTGTCAGATTGGATGGGACTCTGAGCAACCTGATCTAGCTGAAGATGTCCAGTGTCATTGCATGGGGGTTGGACTAGATGACCTTTAGAAAGGCCCTGCCGATCCAGAATATTCCACAATTCTATGTATGATTGCACTATGTGTGTATATACTGTGATGGCATATGCTTCAATTTTGGCAGGTTTTGAGCACTTGGAAATGTTGACTTATGACTGCTTGTCAAACTTGGATTCTAAATGCCTGTGCTTTTCAATTAGCTAATGAGGTGCTCTTTTCCTGTGCCTGTGCTTCCACATCTGTTCTCAGTTATGCATTAAAGCCTTGCCTTGGACATGTGATTACATTCTTGCCCTTTTTATGGTGGCAATTTCTGAGCAGAATGCTTGCTATGTGTCTCTTACGTAAGACCTGAGTTTCTCCAGATAATTTACTTATTTTTGGTACCTGACAACCAGGGTGACCAATCTGAGATACTTGGGCTGCTCTTTCAGGCCGTAGCAGTTTATGTCTTCAAATCCTCTGCTCTCACCATTTGTGCTCTCTCCATTATGTAAGCAAGAAGGTAAAGCAATGTGTTCAAAGGCATGTGATACTTCAAGTAAAACTTACAGCCTTCCTTTTCTGCCCTATTGGATATTTGTGGTTCTCAGGCACCTCTGGAAACTGTTTTGGTGTCTGTGTGGGTTCATACTTGCTCTGTAAACCAGTTACCCCTATTAATACAAGACACGCAGTTGTGATGTGGTGTGTGTTAAATCACATACTTACTCAGTATTTTTCTTTGACTGAGACCTCATACACACACCAAAAAACCAATTTTTTATGATTGTTTACCCGAAAATGATAATTTATTTTCAGTGGACTTTTACAGGTTTTGATTCTGTCTAGAGATCTTCTGCATTTTTCAGCTTTCATACTTCCATTTTTATGCTTTCAGACTTCCATAATGTATTCAAAAAAAGGGAAGAAAAAAAATCAATCTTGGTGCTTCTCCATCTGCAAAATTATTTCTTTGCTAAGCTACAAGTGTCGTGTTGAACTTTCAGACTTTCTGTTCCTCTAGTCACCTAGCAATCATCTTGAGAATTTTTTTTTAAAATTTACGACCCAATACTGCACTGGAAACAGGACAAGCCATGATTCTTACATGATACCTTTGGACTGTCTGTTTTAATCTTTCTTCTTCTGCCTTTTTAGTCTCACTTGTCCTCTTCCTAGCTCCTCTGTGAGTTCAGGAAGGGGAACTTACTGTTGACAACTCAAGTCCGTTCCCTGTGTCCCTGTACAGTTAAATGAAACAAATGCAGTTGTCTCATTGTGTAGATGAATTACATTTTCCATTGCACATAGGTAATTTAACCTATTCACTGGTGACAAACAAAAAAGTTGTGCAGAAGCTTTGATGACCTGGTGCTGGAGCTGCTTGGTTAATGTGCAGTACAAAGTTCTTTTCCAGAAAATCTCAACTCTTAGAAGCTTGAAAAGTTCCATAGAAGTACATCTAACCTTTAGGAAGCTACTGTGAGGTGAGATGCCACAGTGTGGTCTGGCATGAAGGGGACTTTTTGCTCTGAAGGGGAGACACCTCACTTCTAACTGCTGTGCCATTGATTAAATAGCTTTCTCCCAGAGGTCTTAGTGTTTAGGGTTTGATTGGGTTTTTGGTTTTTTTTCTTCTTGACTGCAAGAATTAAGCATCAAAACTGCATCACTTTCTGTGCAGAGGAACAGCTGTTCGGTAGGCATCAGTAGCACCAGTCTCTCTCCTGCCTACAAAACATTCTTATAATCAAGTTATAAGAATGGATTGATAGATATTTGAATGGATACAATAAGAAACTATGAGAAGGCAAGAAGTTAAAATGGTTTTATTTTCTGTAACTATTAAAAAAAAAGGTGTTTTTACCAGTAATTTTTTTTTATGTTGTGTTCCTTTACCCATCAGAGAGTGACTTATTTATTGGTTTTGTGTTTCTCAAGCGACTGAAATCCATACATCTCTTATATCTTTTGTGTTAACGAACAGGCTACATAATGGTTTATTCTGCAGGGATGTCATGGATTCTCAGCCTAGCTTGGGTAACTGCCTAATTTCACTGGCAATCAAATTTTGAGGCAAAATTCAATATTTTAGAAATGGCATTATCTGTGCTCTCCTTGCTTCCTATGACAGCTATAGAAGATGAAATCATAAACCTATTGAGGTGTTCAGTGCATAATTTGATATTTTCTAACTATAGAAATTTTTGTTCAAGTATCCTCAATATTGATAGAAACAAAATTATACTAGGATTATTTTTATTGTAAGGGAAATAAATCTAAAGTATGTCTTGTGCTTTTAATCGTAAATTATTATAATAAGGAAAACTAATGATGGGGTTGTTCAATCATTGCCTAGTAGATGTTCTTGGAAACTTGATTCAAAAGACAAGGTGAGAAAAATGACAAATCTGCTCTGTTGTGCTAATGGCTACATTTCTCTTTTGCTGAAATTTGCATGTTGACCAGTGAGAGAATAATATCCTTAAAGAGTTTATGGTAACCATCTCTACTGGTGACATTTTGCTTTCTGCTTGCCACAGAATTTGGCCTATCTTCCATAAATACTCTTCACTTGCCCTTCATGTTTTCAAGTTGCTCCAAATTTGTTATATTTAATTATTTCCCTGGGTTGGTGGGATTGTAATATTTTTTCCATGGGACATTTCTGCAGAAACTGAGTTGCTTTGCTGTGGGCTGGATGTTGTTTTCCTTTATGGCCATACCTTGTAATGTTTAGTAAGTATGGAGTGAAGGATGGGGTGGATGTTGGATGTGTGCTCAGGAGCACAGGACCTCAGTGGGACCAGAGCTCTGATGCTGGCAGTGGCCTGTGATCGTACAGCACAGGGTCACAGGGAAGTTCTTCAGGATGCTGATTTGCCTGAGGTCTTTTCTTGCATTGATCCAGGCTTCGGTGGCTGTTCTCACCTTGGATGTGGAGGTGAGGAAGAGGACATCAGGAAGAGGAGGGGGTTGAAATAGCTTTGCCAGAAACTTCCTGTGATTCCTCTCAACATTAATCTCAGGAATTGGTACTTGGATGGAAAAAACATTTTAGCACAGGTTTCTGAGCCTTGGCCGGGGAAACTAAAAGTAATTTCTGAAACTGTTCTTGAAGTTTCACCCTGAAGCATGTCCTCTGTAGGATCACTGGTAAAGCTGTTCTGCACATGTTGTTCTGAAAGAAAGTAAACCCAGGACACTGTTTGAAGCTCAGCCCCTTTTATACGAAGTGTGATGCTGCAAGAGGCAGAGATTTGTGATCCCCCTCAAAAATTCAGTAGGCTGCTCTACCAGCTCTGATGTTCCCCAATCGCAAATACTCAGTTCCAATGACTTGTGGTTGTGGCATTTACATATCCTTAATACACCTCCAGAAAGTACAGTCTCCATTTTTAGCTTCCTAAAATAGATGAATAGTTTCAACAGGACGGTGTCTGTCACTGTTGCGTAACCTCCGTTGAGTTCTTTCCGAGAGAATATTTTTGTTAAGTCTGTGAGCACACTTATTAGATAAATGACAGAACAATAGTAGCACTTCCATTTCTGCAGGCTTGGTTACTCCTTTTTAAACAAGCATGTGATTATGCTTCCACATGAAAGTAGAAGGAGTTGATTTAGTAGTTATTTTCATTTGAAAACCTTTCTGGATGTGAAAAACAAAACTAAACAAAAAAAGCAAATTCCAACATAGGGGAGGTCTATTATTAAATTTTTGAATGTATAAAATGAATTATGGTAAGTAACTATTTTAAATGTGTCCCAAGAATCCAGGAGTCTTTTTATAACACAAAATCTGTGGGTTACTTCAATGAAAAGAAAAAAAAGCATGCTATTATTCTCATGCAATTCTTTGGCACAAGTAATGTTTAAATTTATTTTTAATTATATGGAATTAGGTGCTTTCTTATTTTAAAAGCAGAGTTAAAAAAATTAAGTTGTCTTTTATTGCACTGTGTCAAATTATTTATGTGGGGTAGTTAAACAGGTGTTTTGTGGGTTTGAGACAACACCTGGTTGTTTTTGGTGATCAGTAAAAGCAGAGGACAAATGTGGAAACCCCTGCAATGGAATGCCTTGCTTTCTTCCTTCTGTGCTTCATCCTTTAACGAAGGCAGTGTGCCTGAGCAGTGCCTTTAACATCTGTTTCTATATAGGTTAAGTAGCATGAAAGCAGCATTGCTGTGGGAATGAGCTATGTGACTCTGTGATGTTTTGAATGTGCTTAATCTAAAGCTGATAATTCCCCTTGTCTGTTTCTGTCTGACTGGAGATTAGTCCTTTCATTAGACCAACTTCCTCTACACCTGCTTTTAAAAATTGCATGTGTTGAAGATGGACATAAAAAAAAAGAGTAATTTCCTGCAAGGAATTAATTTAGCCCCTCTCTCCTCTCTTTCCACCAAGTTCCAAGTTTGACTTGTGAGTGAACACACATTCAATTTTTAAAAAATATAAAAGGAATTGTAAGGGAAGCATGGGTCTACACAGTCCATACTTCTGATTTGGAAGAAGCAAAACCCACAACTTCTTGAGAAATACAGGTTTTGGAGCAAATCTCAAAGGGAAAACTGCAGATAATGGACAAATTAACTTGCTGGCTATTGGACTAGAAGATACTTTCCTAAGAATAGGAAAATATTTTACTAAGAGGATACTTTCTAAAGGATAAGTAACACTGTGTTACTATACTGTAGTTTCACTTCCTAAGAGCTGTTTACTCATAATTCCAGTCACTTCTCTGTATCACTTATTTCCAGATGGAAATAAGGATCTCAGTTGCGTTGCTTCTCCAGGTCCCTGTTTCATATAAACCTGGCCTTACAGTCTGCAGCTGCTTGGCATATTTTTGCTGTTCTCCAATCTGAGATTTTTTTCCACTTTCTTAGCCCTCAGGTTTTTTGAGTCTTTTTTTCCCTTGTCTCTTGATTTCTCATCTCTACTATTTGTTTCTGTGAGAGAATATATATTGATTTTTTTGCCTTGAGGAAATCATATCACTTACTACTCCAAAGTCCTGAACTGTGAAAGAAGAGAACAAGCAGTGTGCCCTGCCAGACAGCTAAGGTCATGTGCTGATGGTTTCCTTCTGACCTGAATACTTCACACTTTGAGTGCCTCTTTGATGGCAAATTTAAGGAGAAAGTGGCTGCTTGCATTTCAGGAAAATATTAAAACTATGAAGAGATGAGAAAAAAAATTGTTGCCTTCAGGGTAAAAGTGCAAGTTGATTATTTGTGGCATTAGCTACTTGAAAAAGCTGCAGTACTTGCAGGAAATACTAGAGTGGAAATGATGCTGTTCAGGTTTGAGGTGGACATTAGCAATGTGATACAGATCCTAGAATGATCCTGGAAGTTCACAGATCAGATATTTCTGTGACAGAAGTAGCTTTCAGCTTTGAAGGAGGAAGGAGATTTTCATTCATTTTGCCATGGCCAAAAGGAGAACTGGGGGAAGATGGCTGGGTACAGACTGCTGGGAGAAGCGAGGCCAGTGGTGACTGGGACCCCAGGGTGAGCCAGTGGAGCTCTGGGGGCTGGGTGGCATCTGCTGGTGGGTGCTTCCACACGGATGGACAGGTGACATCCTGGGGGTGCATCAGCCATGTACACAGCTGTAGCACGGCTCAGTGCAGGCTGGGCTGCTTTCTGCCTGTGCTGAAGATTAGGGATGTTTTCTGAAGGGCTCCCAGGTGCTTCAGTGAGTATTCCAATGGGTCCTCATTTTCCCAGTGTCTCTGGTTTTCTAGCATGGAAAAAGGTTCCTGTAATCCTCACTGTTCCTAAGATACAAATATATGGAGTACTCAATAAAGACATCTGATCCTGCATGGGGCTGTATCTCCAGAGCAGAATGATATTCTCTCACGTTACAAAAAGATACATTAAAAAAATGCATGGCAGTCTCTGACCAGTTCAGAGGTTTGGGGAGGTCTTTCCAAACACAGCTTTGGCTAGAGATGCTGAAGAAATGCTCAAGGTTCTGCTTAACATGTTAAAAATAACGATCGAGAGAAGCAAGAAAGCCCCAGGCTGGTGGCTTAGGAAGGATCCATGCTATCCTGACTGGTTTGTGGGGGAAAATAGGCCCTTGCCTTATGCTCTGACCCTTGATGTGTTGTGCCTTTAGCCCTGTTTAGGCTTTGGTGCCATGGTACCTCCTACAGGGAAACATCACACAGAGTTCAGATGAAGCATTGCTGATAGTCTAATGTTTGTACTGAGTCACACTCTGAGCGTGAAGTGCTGGGCTTTGCAGAGAAGTTCAGGCTTAGATACATGATTCCTCATCCTAAAGCAATGGAGGGAAGAAAATGTCTATAGCCTTCAAAGATCTAGGATCTGTGCCCTCAAGTTTGTTTATTTTTTGCTATTTTCTGAACTATTTAAAGGAAAACCCAGAATAACTGTGTTAGAAACCTACCCATCTGCATTCATCTGACACTGAGGTGTCAAAATGTGAAGTGGTTAAAAAAAAAAGAAAGGATCAATCAATCCTTGGTTATTTAGGATGCCAGCAGCTGACACTGTGGCAGTAGCATAATGTATGCAGAGAGAAAGGTGGTGCTTTCTGATAACAGTGTTTACAAATAAGATACCTTCATTTTCTTAAGAGATCATCTTCAGAGAAGGGCAAATAGAGGATTTAGTAACTTCAAGACATGCAAGAAAGTGAATTAAAAATTCCAGATCTTCTATCCTGCTGAAGGAAAGCATCTCTCTTTCTTTGAGAACCAATGATGCCAAATGAAATTAATGTAATGTCTCCTGATGGTAGAGCACTGCTATTTAAAGAAAGACCCACAAGTCCAGGCAACAGAAAAACATCACCTATAAACTGAATTTAGAAGATTGATCCTAACAATTCAGAGTTTGGAATGGTATTTGTCGATTTTTAGGAGGCACAGATTTATCTTTTTTTTTTTTTTTGTCTGTAGTAGGCATTTGTAAGTTTACACAACTGTTCTTTATTAGAAGGAGCAAGGGATAGGGATTATTCTTTGGGAAAGGAGTTTCAACTGGATGGGTATCTGTGAGAAAAGCAAATTTTTTTTTTTTTTTGATGCTTTACAGGTCTGAATATCACAACCACAGTAGTGGGAAATTCCCATGAAGTTATGAAAAGAAGAGAAAAACTGCTGTTGCTTTGAAATATTGCTTTCCAAATTAGGAAGAAGTCATCTGTGACAGGAAATATGAGCCAAAAGACAGCTGATTAAATTGCCTTTGATTTTTTTTTCATTATTCATGAAAAGCCTTATCTTTAATAAGAATGGTTTCTATTAGTGTCTTGCTGAGATGAACCTTTGACTGCTCTAACATCTGCAATGCCAGGGACAAGGTAGTCTGTTAACTGATACAGAGTGTTCTGCAATAATTCAATCACTCCTAGATATTAAACACACCGTGGGAGATGTGGCAAGATCATGCAGCTTGGTCAGGAAAATGGCACAGCAGCCTTTCTCCAACATCTTTTAAAAAAATTAAAGGAACCAACAACCATCTACAAAGAAATAGATGTGCCAAAATAAAAATACTCTTGGTGAGAAAGGCTGCCTTTTGGAATTTTGTAAAAGCTGTCTATCTGTTTTACCTAATTTAATGTTTGGTTTTGCAAAAGTTTAAAAAATACAAATTCAATCTCGACTCTGACAAAAAATAATTAAATTTGTACCAAATATGTTCTTAAAAAATACCCTGCACATATGATTTTTGAGGAAAGGTATTTGAAAGAGAGGAAAAATAAAAGAGGAGAAAAAAGCTGATGATAATTTATCTTGGGAAAAATAAAACAGTCATGTAAAAATCTCTTGGCATTATTTTGTGAGACTAAACAAGTGTACATTCATTATAATGATCATAAACATCTAGATAACTATTTTGGGAGCTGACCCTTTAGAGCTCTCTTCCACTATAAGATAAATAGATTAAGTGCCTTCAGAAACAAAAACAGCCATTGAGCCATGAACATTAGCTAGCAGGTCAGTTCTTAGAGTAATCTTGGTGGTGACAAAATGTCTCAATTATGGATAAATATGAATTTCTTTTAAGTAATTCAATAGAAGTCTTTGTATTAAAAAGTAGATAATGAAAAACATAAATAATAGCTTTTTCTTTAGACAAATCTATTTCTACAGTGTTAAGGAAAGGCTTTAGAGCAACTGTCTTCAGCACAAGGAATTCTTCCATCTGCCAGAAAAGCAAGGGATAACTTCTCTTGCTGCTGCTCTAATGAGTATTTTCATACTTATTTATGTACTTTTAGTTTTATAGTGTTTAAGTCAGAAAACTGACTAGGTCACTTAATTTTGCCTTAGTTTGGCACTCTATAGGCCATTATATTTTTTCTCTATTAGGATAGAACTGAACACAACTTGCCTAAATAAAAATAGCTTAAAACTTGAGTCTGTCTTCCATAAGGACATTTGGTCTTGATGTCAAGACTCTCACTAATTCATAAGTATTTTTTACAGTGATTAATCCTGCCTTCTAAAAATTAGAACAACAACAAAAATATGGGCCTGACTTCTAAATCCAATGCATGTAGCTTATTTTCCAGCTCATGTTTTGCTTTGCTGGTCTCTGGCCCAGGGCACTTTAGAGAGGACCTGTAGGGTGTGTTGGACTCAGAAAATGGTTGAACAGCCCTGTGTCTGCTGGTCTGTGTTGAGCAGGAAAGCATCTTCCCTTCCTGAAGGTCTTTGTGTCTTATTCCTTTTTTTTGACTGGCTTGCACAGACTGATCTCTAGAAGTGTGTAAGATGTTTGTGGTTTGGGTTTCTTTAGTTTTTTTTTCTGACTGTGGGAATCTAAGATACGTTCACAAAAATCTACCAGCCAGATTATTGCTCTAACCAGGTACACCTCCAAGGGCAAAGACTTCCCATCTTTGAGGAGGAACCTGTGATGCAGTCCCTGTGTCTGCTGTGTGTGTCCTTGCCCGTGCCCCTTTGGTGTGTGTGAAGTCTCCAACACTGTGACCAGAAATCCCAGAGCTGACTGGCACTCCTGAGGGTGCATGTCAAACTGTCTCTAGGGCAGACCTACACTGGCTCAGGGGATAAAAGAGCTGAAGGTACTCTCATTGTGTTGGATGTGTAGACATCACACTGAACTATTTATTTAGAAAGTTTAGAAATTAGGGTATTTTTAAAATTTGTTTCTATTATATTCAAAAGCAGTAACCAGAAATGATGTGTTGAGTGAGTTAGATACTGACAAGAAATGCCTCTAAGTGTCAGTGCTCAGGTGATTGACAAACCTCCCAGGAGATGGTTCCCCAAGTCCCATTGGATGTGATGCCAAAAGGATTTACCAGTCTCTTCATGCTGGCCTTCTTGAAACATGATGGACATGGTAAGCTGGGTTTATTGTTTGGGTTTTCTTCCCCTTAACTATATTTGAGGCTGTATTTATCCTTTTGATCTTTCTCTGATCTGGTTTTGTTAAGTAAAATGATTGCCTCATTATTTTGCTAGTATAGGTAATATTCAGGACTCATTTAAATGCAGATGATGGGCTTCTCAGCAGCCAGTTAATGGCAAAGTGTCCCACACCTTAGGATTTGAGCCTTAGTGGAAAACAATGCCAGTGCTGAGAAGGAGCAGTTGAGTGGGAGGTAGTATGCTCCTCCTCTGGGAGTATCTTTTCAGCTGCTGCAGGTGCCAGATGTGCTGAGATCTGCAAATGGGTTACACCTCCTGTGACACTCATGCTGTGGGAGATGGAAAACATCCAGTAAGGAGCCATAAAAGATAATAAATATGCCTTAAAAAAAAAAAAAAAAGTTTTCTCAGATCTTAATCCATCCAGAGGATTTGTCACTGGGGTAGCAACAGCCCTATTTAGTAAGACATAAACTTCCCTTTTTCCTAAACATCATGGGCGTTATGGAATTTGCAGCTTAAACAGCTGAAAGGAACAGCTGAGGTATTTGAGGAACTGCATTGCATAGACAAGTAGGGTCATAACTTATTAAAACATTTGCAAAACACATTCCAGTGAGATGAAGTTAAACAGTTAGAGCATCTTCCCACGTAAGAAAGACATTGCGGAGTAGAATGGATAATCATGGAAACAGGCTGCTCAGACACATTCCTTGGATTGCTGAACCCACTTTTGATAACTCTGAGTGCACTATCATTAGCTTTTAGGGCAAATTCAATTGCTATTACAGTCTGTGATGCTGGAGCTTATGTAAGAGGCTTTTTCCCCCAATCACACTGTATTTCTAAGCTGTGTGTGATCGTGGGCTGCCTTGAAAGCATATGTTTTGGTCAGAAATAGAGCACTGTGCAACACACACTTCCTGAACACCCTGCATATAAATAGCACAGGTGGGAATGTTGAACTCAGTTGTCCTCTAGTTCAATGGCAGCTTGGAAACCGGTCTGGCTCTCCTGGTGCAATGACGTAATGCTGGCAGTGGTAAGCAGGAGTAGAGCCAGAGACTACAGGTCAGTGCACAGAGCTCCAGGGCTGCTTCCCTGTGCCCCATCCAACACAATATCAGTGCAGCTGCATGGTCATGGTTCTCTTCCCTTCCATCCCTGTTAGCTATGGCATTTTGGGGGGCTAGACCCCTGCATGGTGTATCCTCCAAAGACTAGGCAGAATAGGTAGGAAGTTTCTTTCCATCACTTCCTAAGAAAACTATGCAGCTACATGTAGTGAAAGTGCCTGCCCTGCCCCTCTAATGGCAAATGTGATGTTCACAGTGGTGCAGAAATATGTCCTGTTTGTGAAAGTGAGAATTTGTCTCTGCAGTCCAGAGGTCTTTGGTGAGCTGGAAACTCAAATCTCTTCAGAAAGCTTCAGGCACTGTTCTGAGGGCAGTAAAAAATTTAGACAGATTTTTTTTTATTTGTTTTGTGTCACAAAGTTGTTCTGAATATTAAATGAAAATCACCATCATACACAATATATTCAGACTCTATATTCTCCACAATTAACCATTTAGCAACATTAAATTAATTGAATCACCTTACTTCCCAGCTGCAGAATTCAAGTGCCTCATCATCACTTGAAAACTTTGTTGAGTAATTTCTGTGTGTAATAATGAATAAAATCTGCAAATAAATCAATGAATACTGTAACTGAAAGTGAACAGAAAAGCAGCGATCTGGTTGTCATTGGCCAGCTCCTTAAGATGTGCAGAATTAGGATTAGTTACTCTTAAATCAGCAACACACTTCTGTGAGGCTGGGTGCTGATAAACGTAGCATGCTATTGTATTAAGTATAAAAAATGGATTGTTTTTCTGGCTCTAAGGCTAATTGCTGTTAGCCCAAATGAGCCATCCAGGTGAAATGATAAAGGCCCTGTCGAATATGTATACAGAATTAAATTAAATACGCATGTGCCGCTTCCGCTACAAAGAACATAAGGGAAAATATGACTAATGCATAAGAGCAAAAATTAGTTTACTTGTCAGTTCATGATCATGATATAGATGGAATTTCCTTCCATAAAAACAGCATGACAAAGAGTTCATGAGTATTTTCATCAGTAGCTAATGTTTCCATTCCCAGAGGAGAGCTCTAGGCCCACAAACAAGGAAGGCTGCTACATTTGAGAGTTGAGGGAATGTCATCACAAAATGTAAACTGTCTGTAAGAAACTTCCAGCTTGACAGTTTTATCTCATAGAGACAAGTTCATTTCAGCTGTCAGGTGCTTCATAGTACAGGCCTGACCCATTTTTATAAAAATCTTTGGCTAATACAGCATTTTGTTATACTGGAAATCTGTGCTGGGCTCCACTGAGAGCAATGAGAGTTTGTAGGTGGGGGCCAGTATTTTGTGTCCATTTTGTTATCATTTTCAGGTGAAAGGTGCAGCCTCTATGGGAAAATATGAGGACATATTTTGAGAGAAAGGCATAATGAACTTTAGGCACTTACTGTCTGAAGTTCAGGCTTTTTCATAAATTAAATAGATTAAATATTAAGTTAGTTAGTAACATGAAGGTGCACCACATATACGTTTTGAATTTGACTGTGTTATAAAAATAATTGGCCTGGTTTAATAGTTTAAAATAATTCTCTCCTAGAATAATGATGGTTCTCATAAGTAAATATGAATTAATTAATTACAATCTGACTTTGAGGCCTTGTGTAAATTGTTTATGCACTCAGCTGACTTGAAATAGCATTATCAATTATTTGGAGCTCTGTTAGCTTCTGCCAAAATGACACCTGTGTTTTATTTTGATCATCCTTGTGTATTTTTCTCAAGCTTTTTATCCCTCCTTCTCAAAACTGGGAGTAATAGGCAAATAAAATTGGAAGGAATTTACCCAAATCTGGGTAATAAAGTAGTGCTGCAGTAGATCTGCAGAAACCAGCGCACAGGAGGAAGTAGCCCTGACAGTAAATGAAGGAGAAGGGTGAGGATAAAGTTAGAACAATATTCTTGAAAGTGGATACTTAGCAGAACGAGTTAGAGATGACACAGGTGGGGGCAATAGTTTTACAAAATGTATTATGGGAAGAGGCTGGCAGCCGTTGAAATGTGATAATGAGAAAATCAGCAAGTTTCTATAAAGAGAAAACATCCACAACCATATAGAAATATTTTTATTTTCAGTTGAGTTCTGTGACATATTTTCCACAGAAGGAGTACAGAAATTCAGGAAGTTCTTATTATAACTGCTGAGCAAATCCAAATGGGCAAACTCTTAGTTTTTTTCCAAATGCATGCAAGCTCTGATGGCAAACAGCAAAGTTCTAAGAAAATTAGATAATTAAGTTATGGGATCACAGACATTTAGTTCTAAGGCAGCCTTAAAGAGCATTTTACTACAATTCCTTTGTTTATATTATTTTAATATCTCTGCTTAAGAGCCAGCTGGCCTTTGTCTGTAGACAATGTTAATGCACAGTCTGTTACTATTCTTCTTTATGTGCAGTGTGGTCCCAGAAGCAGCCAGGGTGTATCTGGAGTGGGATAGACAGTGATGAATCCAGGGAAAAACAAGGGGTCTCTGGGCTCCCCTGCTGATGCTCTGTGCTGAGGGGACCCCTGGGGGCAGCTCCTGCACCATGTCCCAGAGTGATCCTGTGGTACCAGGTACACACTGTGCAGTGCATCATGGCACAGCCACTCGTGCCCCTGATGCCCACTGAAAACTTGTCCTGCCTACTTGCCCAGGATTCCCAAAAGTTCCTGAAAATAACTTGACAGTTGTGATGGGGAATAACAACCATGAGCAGGATGAAAATCCCTGGGCACTTCTGGCTGGGCTGCTAGCCACCAGTTGGAATCGATTTTCTCTGTCTTGGTTTGGAGATGTTTAGTTGCAAAATGCCACACTGTGTTAGGGGAGCAACAAGGCCCAAAACCAGAGCATGAAGGAATAGAGCAGAGTCACATTAATACAGTTACTGTACCTTAATGCATCATACCTTATTATGCTGCTCAGAATCAAATTATCGAAGTGGATTTGCTTACATGCAATGAATAGCCTCTTGAGGGCTAAAGCCTTAATTTTTTTATATATGAGAAAGATGCTGCCTTTTGCCCTCGTGAGCAGCAAGGATGTTCTAGGTCCATTGCAGTTTGGTTTGCTTTGTAAACCCTGGGCACAGGCACTGGAAATACACTTCATTTGCAGAATCTATATTTTTGAAGCATCTACTGAGAAAAAGCAGAAACTAGCTCTAAATGCTATTTCTGTGCTTCATAGCCTAAACACACAGACTCCTGTTGTCTTTGTTGAGCAACAACATCTGTTACTCTGGAAAAACAGATGTGTGAGGTATATTAGCAGTTGGGAAGTATCAAAAAAAGGTGAAGATAAGGCTTCAGCAGCTTTAGAAGCAGCAAACAAACTGGGGCAGATGTGCTCATGAACAAGGTGTGCAAAAGAGAAGAAAATACTGTGTGAATTGGTTAACCTGGAATGAGAAAGGAAAGTTCTAGGAAGAAAAGTACAATACTGTGAGGCCTTGCTTATATTTTGTTTTCTTTAATCACATCCCTTATTTCTGACAGAGTTGATGACTTAGAGGTTTCACAGGAATCCTTTTATAGTTCTGGGTGCTGATCTATACTGAATCTCAAGGGTTTGCTATGAAGGGGATGTTGGATTAGTTGGACAATCCAACTAATGTTGGACTGGAACAAGCTGGGTATGATTCTTGGCCATGTTATAACAACTCCTGAGATGAAAGTCTGGCTCCAGGAGATCAAATAGTAGGTTTTTATTTGGTATTAGGGCTTTGCCCTGCTTTTTCATTTTTTTTCACAGCTTGATCAGAGAAGAGGAAAAAAAGAAAAAAGTGCTGGTATGCTGAATGTTTGCAGTGTCATTAGAACTGAGAACTGCCAGCCTTTGTAATCTTGTGATTACTTTGAAAAAAAACAAAGCCTTGAACCATGGAATTTAATGCTTTATGGGTATTTGTAGACTTGGAAGATTAGCTTGACTAAATGTTTTAATTCCAGATTAGTAGATTGAAATGTAATTATTAAGAAAACAATTATTACACTTAAAAGTGCAATAATTGTTTTCTTAATAATTACATTTCAATCTACTAATCTGGAATTAAAACATTTAGTGATGCTGACCCATAATTCTGGAATACTTGGAAAAGCCAGTCTTGGAACTCCTCAGCTTTCTCAAATCCTGATGTCTTTCAAAACCACCTTCTTGATGGTGCAAATGCTGGCTAGAGGATTTTGCCCTTTCTATCCAAGACTAGCATGAAAAAAACAGTGTTCAAAAAAAAAAAAAAAAAAGAAAACAAACCAGTAAGTACAGTTCAGACAGCACATTTGAACTTCTAAAAGTTTTGATCTGCTCTCTGTTTTCCCTGAACATTTGCTTCTGTCTTTGCAGTGTTTAAAATTACAAAAACTGGGAGATATTTTGATACGCTTCTTCCCTGGGGGAAGGATTCCTGACCCTTATATAATGCACTGGTTCTTTGTGTGTCTTTGAGAGAGTTTTAGTCCCAAGGTTGCAAGTTAAAGCAAATGCTGGCAATGATCACTCTGCTTCTGGGAGCCCTGGAGGGGGTTAGCAGAAAAGCTAAAAGTAGAATTGAGCTGGCTTGTAGGAAATACCATCTTGGATTAGGTCCAAACCTCACCTAATCCCATACCATGTCTCCAGCAATGATTAGTGTCACATACGTCAGAGGAAAATGGAATTACATGGCCTTGGCTAATGCACAGACATTTGAAGGGTTATTCTGAGTTGTAATCATTTGAAATTTGCTTAAATCCTGCAGGCTGTGGTTTAATGTCTCTTGCAGTGAATCATTTGTAATGAGTGATACTGTGGATGCTCCTGTCATCCACAGAAATGACCACTCTCTCCTCAAACTTTGCTCATGTCTTGACCCTACATTTTTCATTGCATCCATACTTGCACTTGGGGTGAAAAAAGCTTTGGAAGTCTGCTTTGTCCTGTATAGAGGGTGAAGGAGCAGAGGAATTTCTTGACTCCATGTTCTGGAGCACGGGTTATTTCTATGTCAGTTATTTTGTATGCTGTTATCACAGCACCAAATTTCCCTGTTGTTTTTGGGTTACTTCATATGGTCAAAGGGTTTTTATTTCATGTTTGATAATTTTCAGGGCATGGCTTAGACTTCCTGTGTCTGCCTGTGTCTGACACCGATTTTCAGGATTGCCTGGGGCGGGAGGAATTTGTTAAGCAAGGAACACTGCAGGTAGCAGGTTCAGAGAACCTTCAAAGGCAGAGTAAGGGCTTTTTGGCTAAGAAAGAGCAGCATAAAAAAAATCTTGAAGAGAAACAGGAGGGACAGTGGGAGGCAGTTTTATCATTAACAGAAGTAGTGACAAGAACTCAGAGCAAGGATGTCTCTGGTGCTGGGAGGGTCAGAGCAAGCAGAAAATTTAGGCACCCAATCTGGGATGAAATGTCTGAGAAAATCTCTCATAAGGTGTGATGCTGAAATAAGTTTTCATATAATTTGCTTTCATCCTCCTATAACTCTTTCCAATTTTGTAGCAAAAAATTTACCCCGTTTTTTCAGGAGTCGATAAAGACTACAAATAATGCAATGTTTTATATTATCAACATAGTGTTAGACGACTAGAGATCACCAGCTACAGAAAAAAAAAATTCCAAAACTACTGCGTGAAGTTTATTGACAGAATTTTTAAGTATGGTCTTGAAAGGAGGCAATTGCCTTTCATTGCTTTGAATGTATCCAATTTAGGAAATGGTAAATGGCATCTTTGTTCTGAAGAAGTGGTTTTTTCAGGCAGCTCTTACATTTTGGTCTGTTGAGCTTATCTGTGCTGTCTAAGTTGCATAGAAGAGTTTTTATTGTCTGCATCAAAATGCAAACAGCAGTTAAACCAGCCAAACCTCTGTTGCCCATTTTTTGTATAATGTTTGCAGCTGAGGTGCCATTTGTGTTTGTGACAATGTTTCAGCCCTTTCAAAGAATCCCCTGTGGGTGCCTGGGATATCTGAAACTGGTTTTTAGACCATGTACAGTTGTTTGAATAATTTCTTTACTCTTTCACAGTGGGAGAACGTTGTTCTCAGCCATCCAGGTGCTGTGCCTGAGTCAGAGCTGTCACATGGGGTAATTGCAGTGCTCCTTGCTGTGCAAACCACTGTCACCACCAGGTGGGTGACCTCAGAGCCCATCAGTGTGACACTGTGATGCACCTGTGGGTAGCAGAAACCTGTCTCTAAGGCTGCCACAGAGCTCCATTCATTCACTGTAACAATTATTCACTGGGTTTCTTGGTATAAAAAGTGGGGCTACCCACTGCAACTAGCAGGCAGCACATGTAAAGCAAAAGCAAGTATGTTCCTTAACATAAATCCTAGTGAAACTGTGCTGTTTACTGCATTAAGATGTGTCTGTACAAAATGGTGTCAATAGAACTGCTCCTTTGGGTGCCAGAAATTTGGCACAGACAGTGTTCATGCCTAAATTCCTTCTCTTTTATTACTGGTCATCATGGGAACTCACCAGGGCAAAGCACCTCAGCTAAGGACCTTTGTCTGGGCCATATGATCATTCTTACTTAGCTTGAGCAGGTGAAGGTTTGCAGGACTTAAATTATTTCACGCTAAACCATTCAATAATTATTATTGGCTTCTCTGGTTTTCCTACAAGAGTTTCACCAGATAAATGCTTGTGATTCTGTATAAAGTAAATTAAATTAAACCAAACAAACTGACCAACAACCTCCCCCAAAGTACCCTCCAAACCTGCAGTCGCAACAATACATTAACTACCTTCTCACTAATGTTCTAGTGATGCTATGGGCACAGAAACAACTGCTCCTCTGACAATTCAGGATCCAACAGTGTTTTCAAAGTGTGAAAGCACCTGCAAATCAGAGAGGTGAAAAGTGCATACCTAAAGTATGTAATTCTTCTAGGTACCCAGTGAGGTGCCATGCTTTATCTGGAAATAATTCAGTACCAAGCATTTTAAGGAGGAACCCTTTTTCTCCCTTCATTAACCCTTAAAAAAAAAAAAAAAAAAGAAGGGGAAAAAAGAGAAATCGTTACAACAGTAAATTAAAATAAATTATTGTGTGTTTTTTCTCTTATCTACTGCTCTCACAACATTTTTCAGATGATTCTCAGTGTGAAAATTACTGCACCAATATACTTATCAAATGTCTTGCCCCTACTTCAGAGTCAATCCAGGGGCAGCTAGAACAGTGGTGTATTCAGGACATTCAAGTAACTGTGGGCTTGATTCCAGGCAGCAGTGAGATGGGCTGAGTTTATATCTATCCAGTGAAACCAATCTAAGTCAAAGGTTCTCAGATATCACCCAAGAAATCCTTGAAGTTCCCTTTGCACATGACCATTTTCCATAAATCTTCAAGGAAAGACAGCCACACGGGCAATGACTAAAACATCAACAATCCTATTAAGAGATGGGTCTGTGTCAGTGACCTTCTGGTTTCTCTGCAGGTTCTACTGAAATTAATTCTGGACCACAAGGGGCCCATGAGGAAAAGGCATTTGAATAGGGTTTTCTGGTTTTAGCCTATAGGGGTATTTATATCTAGATTATGGACCAGTTTCTGCAAATAAAATAAATTGAGAAATCAATGTGTGCCAGAGACTATTAAGTTCTCAAGACTTAGCAATATCTGTAAGAATGCTTACATATTTATACTGTTTTCCCACTATTATGAACTTAAATTTTGACTTTAACTTGAAAAACCAAGCTCTGTCTTTTTTAAGTCACCTCCAGGCTTTAACACAGACCAAAACACTCCCTCTGAGTGACCCCGACTTCTTTAAAAAAACCAACACAAATGGAATTCACTGTAATTGTGTGAGATCTGAAATACAGCCCGTTTGATTAAGCGTTTAATACTCTTCCTTAGCTGGTTGCCTGTTTTCTTGCTGTGATACTGCATCTTCTGCAGGGCTGTTAAACATTCCTAATCCTACACACAGTTCTAAATCTAATTCTGATAAACACAGCTCAGATACAGTGCTTAAGCCTTAAGGTTCATGAATGGACTGGTGAAACAACGAGTAGAAACCTGTTACCTTCTGGGCACTGCAGGTGGTGCTCCAGAAGCTTGTGGGCTTGTTGCTCACTTTTAAGTAGTGATTTGAAGACTTCTTCATATTTATCCAAAAGTAAAACTTAAACCACTGCTGGTTGAAAACTTTGAAATGTTTTTCTACAGTAATAGAAACAGACAGATCAGGTTAAAACTCAGCTGAGTATTCTGAATTGGATAAAAACCACTTTTCTAGTTTCAATGGATTTTTTGGTGCTGTAGAAAACATCTCCCTTTTAACCACTTTTAGCTCTTCTAAGAGAATTTGAATATTTATTGACATTTCTAACAGAAATTGCTAAAATTCAATTGGGAGGAGCAGAATTCTTCAGAAATATTGGTTGGTTTTATGTACAAGTAATACAGAAATTCAAACAGTAATTTTTAATTTAGAGAAAAAATAGTAAACTGGGAATGATTAAAGGAGGTTTAGTAGGAGTGATTCTTACCAAGCTCTGTGTTCTTGCACTTGATTGAAAACACATCCTTTCCTAGTCAATCCTTCAGTATTTCAAATCCTTTATGTGTCTTATAAATCATCATGAACTAGGTAATTTCCTGCCAAGTTCTTAGTTGGAATAAGCTTCTGAGTTCTCTGACTGTTAACTGAAGCAATTACACACTTTAAATTAATGGCTGAACTGACTCAATTGACATGTAGAAAATAAGTGTGTCTTTTCCTATGGGAGACATTTAATGACTTATCACAAGGATATTCTTAAATTTATATTTCTTTGAAGACATTTGAAATATTACAAGAAGAGAAACATGTAAAACACCACATTTTTCAGAATAGGAAAAAAAGTCACTTTCCACATAAAAGTTAACAGGAGGATTTTTAATTGCTGTCTTTTGTGTTATTTTACTTGGTACTACAGAAATCTATTTACTGTGTGTAAGCATGCTCATTCTAAAACTACCATATTCGATTCAATATTCAAATATTCTTTGATAAGCAAAAATTTTTTTTATTAAAACATCTGGTTTGGCCTCTTTATCACAAAATTAGATTTTATTCACACCTCCTTTATTTTAACTTTTTGTCACCTTTTGGATGGGTATGCTGGATAGTGTGAGTTTGGAAATAAGAGACTGCAAATTTCCCATTTGAGATATTTAATATATAAATCAGAGGTATTTGGAGGCTACATTCTTCCTTAATTACAAAGGTGGTAAAATGGTAATTATTACTTTATTACTGACAGCTATTATTACTGACAGCTCTAAGTTCCATAGGAAATTGTTTACAGGCTGATGACCATTATTTTCTTTGCTGTTGTGGATAAGCCAGGATGTAGCAAAATGTCTGAACTTCTTCAGCTTGTTGAAGGCAACACAATCTCTTCCAGAAAGAGTCCACAGCCTGCACTGCTCCCTGTTTCCAAAGCAAAAACATACCTTAATCCTGCTGAAAAAAAATAACCAAAAGGAACTCCTGGGTTCTGGAAGCTGCTGTCTATGTGGGGAGCAAGTATAACAGGGAAGAGTTCTGCAGACTTCCTCCAGATGGTGTTTGGAGTGTGGCTCATGCCCTGTGTAATGCAGTCAGCTCTTGGCCTCGAAGCATTGAAGGGATCCATTTCCTCTCAGACAGTCTGTGCTCTGCCACAAATTACATCACTGTTCTGCCTCATCATTGAAACATTAATTGATCACCAAATTTCCCTAACCTTTATCATTTTTGGCCATTACAAATATGGACTGGATTTAACCAACTCTGTGAGTACGGATATGTCCTCATATGCTGGTTTACAGCTCATAATGCCTTTCCCAAAAGTCTTTTTCCAAACTCTACCTGATGACACCACTGCAAAGGCATTTTTTCTTTCTTTCATTTCAAACTTTGTATGAAAGAAGTTCTAAAATGTGTACTGGTTCCTGAAAGGCCCCCATTAAGCTGAAGCATAAGATGTTTGTAGAGGGCATGGATAGCTCCAGAGCAGGCAGCAGGACTGTGAATCTTCAGGGCATTTTCTGCTTTGAAGGCTTGAGCAGTTTGCTGGCACTAATACACATTAATGTGTCTGACTTTAAAGACTTTACAGTTCCATTTGACTGATGAAGCAGCAAAAGTTTAGGGTTCCTAAACTTGTTTGCTCTCCTCACAATTCAATTGTGTTAATTCCTTGTCCCCAAAATGTTGCTTACACCAGAATGGGTAGCTGTAAACTCACCAGGAAGGTCTGAGTTGCTCCTGCTTTATATTTTTGTAAGACAGCAAGTATTTCCCTTCTGAAATCAATTGCTGCTGGACTGGTCTTGGTCACTCTAGCTCAACTAATAACACTGCAAAACAAAAATAAGTCTTTTATTTCAAAGGATGTGATAAAGTTGATGAGGGATAGTGGTTTGGAGGCTCACTGACACAGAATGCTCATTCAAGGTAAATGAAAGCTTTATTTTTAAATTTTAGCTATCTTTTATTGGTTTTTTACCCTATACTCGTACTGAGACAAAAATATACAACATGAGTTTCTGGGAAATATAAATCCTTCAGAAAACTTCTAGAAAAAAATGTCTATTGGAGAAAAAAACACAAATGAAGCATTAGTAGTTCTCTATCTGTAACACCAATCATGGCACTAGATCAGAAAGCAAAAATTATGATTGTTTAATTTGCTTTTATTGTTGCAAAAACTGGAGTAGAATAGGGTTTTATCTTCTCTACTTACCCTTAGAAACATTTCTGTTAATTTGGAGCCCTGTACTGAAGAGGAGAAAAGTGGGCCCAGTTGCCTGGCAGCCCATGTGTGATTTTGGAAATACTTCTTTAATGTCTTAGGTATGGAAATCACCTCTCCTCTGACACTCCCATTACCAGGGATGTCTGTGAGCACCAGGACCCAGGGAATGAAGTTGGTGTCTGTCACTTTTGGGGGAACCCGGGGGCAGCCCGGCGTGCTGCTGCCCTCCTGGGGACAGTGTCCCGTCAGGGAAGGGCTTCTCCAGGGGCCTCAGCAGCTCCCCTCAGCAATGGATGATTTCAGCAAGGGTTGCAGCTTCTCTGCTACCAGTGCCACCAGCTCTGGTGACTCAGCTCTTGGTGAAATCACCCGAGGCAGGCTCAGGGACAGAGAGACGAGGAGCTGCTCATGGCAGCTCCCCAGGGCAGCTTTTATTGTCCAGCTGCCCTGGTGAAGGGAAGGCCAGGGACATCAGCTGCCTAAAGCCCAAAGGCCAAGGCAGGGGTCTTTTATGGGAAATCAGGGGCTGGGGCAGGAACCAGTCAGCCAGCAGGGTACAAGGTGTTACCATAGAGAAGCAAGGTGTGCTGGGGGTGGTTCATCTCATCCCCAGAACCCTGAGAGAGGTTTCTTATCCATGGGTCCTTTTGCCCCCAGGCTTCTCTTCTCCAAGGGAGTGCAGAGGGCTCCTGAGCCAAGGGCTCACAGCCCTCCACAGGTGTCCTCCTGCCCAGGCTCTCCCTAAGCACAGGAAAGTGGTGTGACCGAGGTGTTTCCCGTGTTAGCAGCTCTCAGCTCCATTGGGATACAGGCTGGCTTGGGGTTTCACTGACCCCTTAGGGGAGCTGGGTGCTGCAGACCCAGGCAGTCCAACAAAAGCAGGTGTGAGTCTGGCAGCTTCCACAGGGAGAAGGGAGGAGATGGGTGGCGATTTCTTCTTCTACTTTGCCCCATCAGCCTCTCACAAAGGGAAAGGACACCCAGTGTATCCAAGTGAGCAAATGTGTGCAGATATGGACATGTCAGCTGTAACAAATGCCTTGAAATTACATGCTTAGAGTCACTGCAGCAAACCAGGGCTGGCCTAGACCTTTCAGAGCGTTGCCCTCATCAATCAAGGACAACAACACCCTTCAACAAGTGAAGAGCCACTTTCTTCTGGGAAGAATGCCACAAGCAAATTAGGGATATTGTAAACAACACTGGGTTTATGTGTCTGACATCAATGCTAATACTAAAAAAAAAAAAAAAGGTTTTTATATTTTTTATTTAATTTCAGCTGCTTATGTTGTTCTCTCTGGAGTGCTTTGCTGATATCTGTATGTTGCTGACAAAACAAACTGGATTTATGTTGCTGCAATCATCACAATGAGTCATTAAAATCATTAAAATGAGTCAATAATATGAGTCATCAAGTGAGAGAGCTACACCTGCAACTAGCTCCTGTGCCTGTGTTGTGCAATTAAATCTTTGATGATGGGCTTCAAACTTATGGCTGTCACTTGAAGTGTTTCTTTACAGCTCATACTGCCACTGGAGTTATAATATTTAGTACTGCTAAATGAGTATTTGTAATTGCATTAAACTGTTAGTCACAGAAAACAGAACCTGCCACACAGAAAGGGAACGTCGTTGCTCAAAAAAGAGTGTTCTTTTGAGAAAGTTCTCATAATTCTATCTTGAGCAGATTTTATTGGTATATCAGAGTTAGCTTTAAAAACTAGTATATATTATGAAGATATACCCTGTTTTCTAGATTTGAGTTTATTTACACCTTCATTCTTGCACTGGTAAACCTTTTATTTATATGAATTAAAATGGTTTCACTTTTTGGGGGAGAGAAATTATATTTGGGAATTATATGTTGTCTATATTTATATTATATAAACTAAGCACTTGAGGCTTTTAAGGAAGGGCACTACACATTGTAGATACCTGTATAATGCCTGCCATACCTGTTTCTTCCTCTTATTGTTGGTGCTTTATTAATTTAAAAAAACCACAAATATTATAATTATTTATTATGTATTGGGTATTGTCTGCCAAATCTTGAATATCAGAAGTTTCAAAACTTTTAGTGACTGAAGATGCATCATTCATTTTAACAAAAACTTGGTCTGTGCATTATTTAAGCTTTTTTCTGACCATAAGATGCAATATTTAAAGCCCCAAATTTGCAAACTTGCTTATGTAAATACTGGCTTCAATTCTTTCTCCCTTTCCAGATTTTTATAATGTTTTCCTTGATTTCAGGGACCTAAACATAGCTGTTGTTGTCCACCTTTACAAAGCTATTCATGAAATTGTGGCTTTAGGTATCGGCATCAGGTTTTGGAAAGGCTGGACTAGAATTAAAAGAATTGACTTGTTCAATCACTCTTTTTTGTTGTTCCAGTAGTCTCTTTCCAGCTTTTCCCCGGTAATACTCTGAGATATAAACAGGCCTGTAAGAAAAAAGCACATTTCCTATTCTTAGCTGATTAATAAGAGGAAAATTAAAAAGGAAAAGACAAAAAAGCCTAGTGGATCGACATTTTCCTTTAATGGAAAGTTTGGGCTGTTTCATAAGCAGTGTTAGAGGGTGGGGAGGGAATCTGAACCTTTCTTGTGCCTGCCCAGTGCTTTTTCTATGAGTGGGCTTAAGGTGTTCACTGAAGAATTAAGGAGTTTTAGCCTTTCTTACAGTTTCTCCGGCAGAAATTTATACCATGAAACAAAATGCCTTTTCTAGACAGATTACACATTTGTTCTATGAGTCTATTTCATAATCTGTCAGCTCACAGAGGTACCAATGGGAACTGCCCTTTCTTCTGTGCTAAGCTTCTATTTTAAAAGTGATTTACAATTCCTAAACAAAAAAATCAGAGCAATAAAGCTATAAAATTTATTATTGTGATTGTATCACCTTTCTCTGTGGACTGCTGAGTACTTAGTAAGTAAAAGAGAGAGAATCAATCTTTCATGGGTAATATATAATCTACACAGTGATGGCAATCTTTCACTTTACTTTGGCTTGGATGAACAGGGAGATACCATTTCTGTGCGAAAACCTCCTGTCAGGTGGTGACATCATTTGGAGCATTCTAGAGAAAATACTGTGCTTTTAGTTTGTTTTTCAGCATGAAGTAGAATAGTGGTTTGGCCACTGAGTAATGATCTTTTTCTTCGTATCTGTTTGCTGCTCAAGTACACTGTTTGTAGATGGGCATGCAATGAAAGCTGTGCTTGGGATTAACATCTAATGCAGCTGGGACTGCAGGGTATTTAATAAAACTAATTTTTGAAGGAATCTTTTCAGTAAGGGTCTTTGCGAAGCTAGCATCAGATTTGCTACACTAAGGCAAAGCAGCACTAGCAAGAGCTCCAGATCTGTGAAAATGCTGGTACTTTTACATTAAATTCCCTTTTTTTTTCTGACTGCTAGTGTCAGAATATTTCAAGTAAATATATCTTCCAAAAATAATGCCTCCAGCTGAATTCTCTGCCTTGCTTTATATTTGCTTTCAAGTTAAATAACACAAGATGAAAATCAAGAGCACTTTTATTCCTGTTCTTCTCTCATTCTTAATGTTTCAAAAGTCTTGAGGGAAATTCTCAAAGGACTCTAATAGGCAATTTCAGTAATGCAGCAATGTTATAGATTCTTGGCTGTTCTGTAAGGTGGATTGTGATTTAAGAGACAGATCTTTTTTATTTGCCTTGGTCTTCTATTAAGTGGCTTTTGCCTTCCTGGAAAAATGCTTATTTCTGTCACTGATTGATGTCTTCAGTGAATCACTCTTTAAAACCTGGTTCAAGGGTTAGGTAATTCTTAGTGATATGATTTAATATTTCTAGACAGTAACTTTTGCCTTTAAAATCTAAAATATTTATGTATTTTGGGAGATGGTGCAGACTTTATTGTTTTACCAACCATAACCAGAGCCAGGTGTGCAGCAATGGTCATGAGAATTTTCTTGCAGTAAAAAAACCCAAACAATAAAAAGGCAGAAAGCTTGTCCTGGGCTCCTATTATGTCATGGGCCCTCAGAAAAAAACAAATAACCTTCACAGTCACTTGTCCTCCATAAAGATGAGTGTTTCCTGAAGGGACAAGAAGATTTGAGGAAGATTTGATAAAAGTCTTCAGTTATGTTAAAGGTAGATGTGGAAGAATAAATGCTCATCCTGTTTTAACTGGGATTAGGAATAATAGTTTTAAATTATAAGTGACAATAAATTATATGGAATGAAATTTTCTTCATTCCATATAATTGAAGAAGTTTGCTTTTAGAGATGGGAGAATCTCCTGCCACTGTAGGCTCTTCAGAACAGACTGTGCAAATGTCTGTCAGAAATGGCAGAGTTGTGTTTTGGAGAAGGCTGAGAGAATAGATGTTATGTGCAAATCACTTCCAGCTCTACTTTCCTACAGGAAGAGAGAACTTGAGGAGTGCATGTAGAAAGAGTAACACTCTTCTAAAAGAGGAGAGTGGAGAGTACACCCCCCATGGTGCCAGTGCTGGACCATCAACCCATCTATAAGGCGAGCAGGAGAGCAGCATTATGGCCTGTAATGGAAGGATGAGGAGGAAGGCAAAGCCATTTCTCTGTTGTGCCTGCAAGGCGTAAGCTCCCTGCCTCTGCTTTCAGCCGTGCTAATGGAAGAGGAAGCATTTCCCAGCTGCAGGCTGCCTCCGGAGGAGACACTGACACAATTCCTGCACACACAGCATCATCCCTGCAGTGTCATCCCTGCAGTGTCACCCCTGCAGTGTCATCCCTGCAGGCACCGGGCTCTGAGAACTCAGCTATTGCTTCTGCCCCTCAGCAGTTGCTGCTCAGCCCAGAGGGGCACAACTGTGCTTACACAAAGTCTCTCAGCTGAGGATCTCAGGGTGCTACTCAAGCAATTTAACCCCATTTTGCAGAGAAGGGAAATGGCTCACAAGATGTCTGAGTGAAAGTTCAGGACCACACAAAAGCGGTCAGGTGCTCACTCCCTGTCAACCTTAGGTAAAACACAGGAGTTTGCTGCGTGGTTCTAACCTGAACGAAGCATGCTGTGGTCCCTACTGCATTCCCAGGAGACCCTCAAAGAAATATGCTGAGACTTCTTCAAGTTTAAGCATTCCTTACATGTATTGATTAATTCCAGTCTCAATAAACTCAGGACAGTGAAAAAATACCTGGAGGTATTTAAAAGACTTGTGGATGGGACTTGGGAACATGGTTTAGTGATGAGCATTGTGGTGCTGAGTTAAACCTTGAACCAAATTATCTTGGAGGTCTTTTCCAAGTTTAACAGTTCTATGATTTTCTATTACTAAACATAATGCTGAATTAGAAAGATTCTTTTGAGACATGCTTAAAACAACAATGGAACGACAGCAAAATCAAAGAAAATGAGTAATTTTAAGAACATTGTACTGAGCGTAGTAATGTTGCTATAATTTTGAGAGACTAAATTTGTGCAAAATTATTTCATGACCCAGCTACTTCCCTTGTATAATCCATTGGGCCCTCAGTGCCTTGTTCGATATCCACTTGTGGAGTTTACATTAACTGTGGTGGACTCGAGTAAAATGTGTCAAATTTAAACTAGAGTTACATTAAAAGCTTTTGATGAAATTGAAACCTAAGAAGTTTACTGCAAAGTTCACCCTGCAAACCCAGTTTAAAATTCAATTGGCATGATTCCCATTTTTCCCTTGGATGGGTGTTACTGCTGACCCTTTCCTTTAGTAGGTGGATGAATCTTTATTTCTTTAGGTACCTGCTGCTTGTGCTATCTCTGTGCCTCACGGTCAGGGCAGCAGGTAGTTAAACATTTGTAAAGCCTTTCTGATCCTGAATTTACATTTCTACCAACTATGATGGGTAACTGCAGAGAAGATCTGTCACAGGTCCCTTTTGAAAGAAGAGTGGCAAGAGAAGTGAGTCAGAGGGAATGGGATGGTTGTGAAACTTATTTTCTTAGCATCTCTTTTCTGCAATAAAAATCATCTGCCTTGACCATCCTCTTTATCAGACTTGATCAAAGTTCAAAAGCAGGTGGATCAGGGATGTTGTGTCTCAAAGGCAATATACACATTGCTTACTAGGGAATTGCTTTTCCTCCCAGAGTCCTATTTAGGGCATTTGGATTCTCAAGTAAATGTTGATATATTAGCCATGTAAAACTTTTTTTTTTTTTGTATCCCTAAAGTCTGTGGCTGTAATATTACTGTTTTGACCACCTTTTTTCTATTTGCAGCAGCTTGTGCTCTAAATAACTTGGTTAACTCTAGCCCAAATATTTCCAAAATTTAGTTAGAGCTGATAATTAATTATTTTTTCCAGGTGATAATTTTGTTTTGGTAGTGTGATCTTTATTGCATTTACCCTTTCTTAACTTTGTAGGTCAGAACTATGCATGGTGTTTCAAAAGAAAGTACTTTGAGTTTTTAGCCTCTATTTATATGCCTGAGAATGTGTTTATTCTTCTAAGATTTAATTCCTGTTTATGAAGAAATTGTGTTGTGTTTTAATACTTATGTGGTAATATGAAATGTTTGGGGTTCACAAATGAGATTTTTCTAATTAGATCCATAGCAAGTAAGCCAGAAACCAGGAGAGAAAGGTATTACATATCTGTCATGATTGAACAAATCTATGTTATCACCAAGATAACTATTCTAGGACAAATATTGGGTGAAATATTAAAATGCATTCATTGTTTTATGACATGTGGAATTTGATTTTTTTATTTTAACATAGCCATTCCTTTGAAATGAGTAGATTTAAACCTAGGCCCAAGTCTTCAGTAAACTTTCTCCTAGCTATGTCAGTGAATAGAATGTACAAGAGAAAAGGAATCTTTAAAAAGCTACCAAAGGAGCTAAGCCACCTACAGTTAGCAGGGTCAGCATCCACTGGAACTTCTCTGTGTGACCCGGAGATGATCCTGGCTGGTGAAGTTGTGATAGCATCGCTCCCAGTTGTATCACTTTGCTTTCCCTGCCATCCTGGTGCATTTGGTAAAAGACAACTACTCTTATATATTAACTCAACCAATGTTTCAATTAAGTTTTTTTCCAACTCAAATGCAGTCTGTGTTATAAAACAGGGATGGACAGAGGAGCTCTGATCTTTGAAACCCGTGGAAGGATTTGGTCCAACCAAGGACCAAAACACTTTTCTGTCAGTGACTAACTGCTCTGGGTGGATTTTCTCTTTTAAAAGCCTGTCTGTTATGCATGGGATCTCATTAAGTAGGAGGCTGTTCCTCACCCCAAATATAGTTTATATCCATATATATTGCTGAGCTGATGTTGTGTTCTCCTTGTGCATCTCTCACTGAATCAAGAACTGTATGGTTAGAGCCACAGACAGACACCTCTGCTCAATTACCAATCTTGGTTTACTAATCTTTATTATGTATGGATTGGTTCTAATGTATTAAATGCATTATGAAATATGATTGTTATAGACCTCAATATAGAATTAAATATCTAATTATGTTTTCCTACTTTTCCAAGAATTCAAAATTTTAAACCTCTTAATGACTTCTTTTCCATCAGATTTATCTTAGATTACAGCAACAAATCTGTCACTCTGATCCTAAAGTCAGTAAAACCATGAGTGTTATTCTCAAGCCAATTAGATGAAGAGCATGTGTGTTTCAGGGCTACTGTAACAGATGAAAAAATGAGGTATATTCTCTTGTTTCTGAAACAAAAAACCCTCAGGCAGATTTAAAACAAGCACTAATGACTCTGGAATTATTCAGAGGTGAATGAGAAACCAATGGAATTCACAAATAAGAGAAGTACTGCTGTTCTGGCAACTCTTCTGACACTGTCTGGAGACTCGAGAAATCATCAAGGCAACCTGTGGCTGGAGTTTAGGAGTGAAAAGTCTGAACTCCTTTCTTAAAAGGTCAAAGAAAAACTGTTGACACTAATCAGGACTCACATGAAAAAAGGCATTCTGAACTGAGAAAACTTCCTGGCATCTTATCTTAATGGCTCTAAGTTCTGTGTCGTAAATTACATTATTTGTGGATGTCATGCACTGAGTCAGCTGTGAAAGTCTGGGCCACAGTGAAGTTAAAATTTTACACTGGAATAAAATCTAGTGAACACATGTCAAAAATATGATTTATGATTCTGGCTGATTCTAGACTCAAAGCAGAAAAGAGATCTAGGGAGTAATTTAACACAGGTCTATACATGAAGAGAAATTTGGCAGCATACGTACACTCATTTTTAAAAGCTTCCTGGCTAATTAGTTTTGGAAGCTAAGGCAGGAGGGCAGAGAAAATGAAACTAATTTTCTTTGTCTTCTGTTTCAGATTCTATCCCTTCTTTTCCATTCTCTTCTCCTTTGGAATAGTATTGAAAGGGGAATGATGTTGGATACTATTGGTACCAACTAGGAAACAATAGGGTGCAATAAAGGAATGAACTGTTATAAAGGACATTGGATGCAAGTTCTGTGTTTTGGGTTCAAATTTTGCCCAATTCAGCTGTCATGTTGGAGGCATCCTAAAAACACAGTGGATAATCTGTTATTTTCCTTTTGTCCTTCTTGAGCTGTTTGTACCCTGTTAAGTATTAGTTCTCCTGAGCATACCCAGACTAGATTAGTTTACATGGGAAGTAATATCAGATTAAGTTTGTTTCTACTTCAAAACAAAGTAAGGGGGCTCCTATTTGAAGTTACTCAGTTTTGGATCACATCTTGTACTTCCACATCTAAACTGTCACAGCTTGAATTTCATTATTTGGGTTGCAGTGAGTGAAAGAATAAAACTGGGTTGCCCTTAGTTTTATTGAGTTTGGGAGAACCTATGAATAGCTTAGAAATTTTGCTGTATTTTATCATGTGCCATTTATATGAACATAAATGTAACAAAAGTCAGCTCAGTTGTATTTAATACATTTTATAATAAGAAGAAATTATTTCATAAATGTAATGGAAGGAAATTATGCTATACTCATTGTTGTAACAGGATCTAGATTCAGCCAAAGCTGCCTGCACATTTCCTAACTCTACTAAAGCTAAAGCTTTTAGAAGATGGCCTTGAACAACATTCCTTTTGTGTTGCTTATCTGTTGTTCCATGACCTCCTCAACTGAAGCATTCACTTGTGGTTCTAATGTATAATATAACTACTAACCTGCTAAAATTGCTGTCATCACCATCTATGGCACCTTGATAATCTTGGGGCAACTCTCAGGAGAGAGGCTAGAGGTTAAAAATTAAAATTCATGAATTTTTTTTCCAAGAAAAAACCAAAACCCTTGCATAGATGATTTCATTAGCTCCCATAATTTCTAGATATCACTATTGTACCAATCTCTCTGATTTGTCTTTTAAATCTGTTCATTCACTTCGAAGTACAGACTCCTGTCCAGCAGTCTTCCTATCCATGTAAGGATGCTCACTCTTCTTCCAGTGCAGTGTTGTCCCCCACCTTTTTCTCCTGCTGCTTCTCCAGTATTTCTGGCTTTGTCCATCTGCCTGCAGTTTCCTCCTTCTGCCTTGCATCTTGCACCCAATGCTTTCTGTCTCCTCACATGTAAGTGCTCAGAATTCCTCTTGATATTTCTGTCCCAATGTTTTCAAATCATCTTAATGGATTTGTTCTCTCCTTTGCTAAGAAAGACAATGAACTCTTTCAAGGTTTAGATTAAGGAGTCAATGCAGAGTGCAGAGTGGAGGCAGCACCAAAGGTAAGAGGCAGGAATTTGATGGCAACAGATTAAACACGTGCTTATTTGTGTTACCCTCTTCTCTTTTTAGGACAAATTAAACAAGGTTTTTTTTGAATGGGAACCTAATCTTTAGGTTCCTCTTTTGTGTTTCAAGGTAAGGATGGAAGCCACCAAATTCAAAAACATATTTTCTGCCACATAGGAAAAAAAAATATATACTTCTTTGAGAGGAAAAATATAAATTTTTCAGTGGTAAAAAATAGCAGTTCAAATGGATGTAGTGAAATGTTTTTTACAAGGGTTGATACAAATAGTCAGTGTAAAGATGGTCTGACATTTTTTCTGAATGTACTGTCCAAAGAAAGAAAAAAATGAGATGATTCTGTCTTACAAACTTATTCAGAACTGTTTGAATTGTATACATATTTATGCATGTTTTAAGACACATTTCTTTGTGCAGTTGGTGACCTTTAACTGATGCTTTTTTTCTGAAGGCTTGTTTAGTCTTCCTTTAAATGTTTTCTTACATATGGATGCATTCTCTGAATTAGGGGAAGTGGGAAACCTTTCAACAAAAGTGGGAAACCTTTCAACAAAAATGGGAAACTTTTCAACAAAAATTGACCAGGCATAATTTTCTTTCTATAGCATCCTTTACTTCCAGATGAGCATGTGAGTGCAAATATTGAAATAGCTTGAGCAGGTGTTTCGGTGATATTTTGGATCTGAATGAAAAACTCACGATATCAGCTGATTCATTGCTGAGCCATGTAGAGAAAATGACCATCTACCTGTTTGCAATAATGCATTAGAAGTTCGGTAGGTGAGAAATGCCTATTCATCCCAACCATGATCCATCTTAAACCCCTGAGATCTTCCCATCCTAAGACACCAAAATTACTAAATAGTTCTCCTCATATATTTACTGGTTCATGTTAATCAGTACTTTGGAAGAGACCGAGAGAACCTGGTTCTTTGAGTAGAGGAGACCTTTGTGACTAGGGAATATGTGCTGGATCCCAGTTCAGTCAGTTGTACCAGAAATGAAGAAGAAATTCAAGATTGTACTTACAGCACTATAGGTACACATCCCTTTTGCCTTTCTGTAAGTCTCTGACATGGATCTTCAGCCATCACTAGTTCCTCTAGGAAGTCAGGCATTTATCTCAAGGCTGGAAAATAGGTGTTTCTTTCTTATGATACTCACATCCGTGACTCTTGTCCTGTAGTTAGGAAAATGTTAATGCAATCTAAATGGTGATGGGAAAGAGAAAAGGGGTGTTGAAAGGAGAAAATGAGTCAATGGCTTGGGATATTTTTAGAAAGGAGGAGAAGTGTGTTCACTGCCTGTGAATTCCTGTGAATTTTCAGCTGTACAGATTGGAACAGCTGTCAAATTTCAAAGCTTTTTATTTTCAAGCAGAAGAAGGAGCTAGCTTTGATTTTCTTCATTCTGAGTAAATTTTTAACCACAGTGTTAATAAGCAAAACATGCTGCCATTGTCACTTCTCCTTTGCTGGCATATGGACAAATACTCCTCTGAGAGTTGCCTCATTCAGCTCGAAAGAGATCTTCATTTGTTAATTTTGCTGGAACTCCTGTACAGTGACAAGCGGTTGATCATCAAATCTTTAAAGACTCTGTAAAAACAGAAGTCCCTTCAGACTACAGATGGAATCATGATTAGGTGACAGATAAGTGTGGTATTTTGAAGATCTAGAGATTTGATTTAGGTATTTAAAGAAGTAAAATGCCTAAGTCCTTTAACGGATCTGTGGTGATTAGTCAATTCAACAGCTCCATGTTTGGAAAGGGTCCATTTTCCTCTAAGACAGTGGAAAGTAAACCACTGAGAGTGGTCATGGAAGTAGTTAAAACAAAGAAAATAGTTAACTCCTCTACCAAAGCTATGAGATGCTTTGACATGGACTGAAATATGTTGGGAGAAGGTACGTCTGTCAGAGATAAGATCTGAGCTGAAGTCACTGTGTCTCAGCAAGCTGTGCAAATGCTGAAAGAGAAAATTTTGAATATGTTGCGTATTTCATCATTTGCATACTCAGACCCTTCAGTAGGCTGGCTGATCTTTGTGAAGGAGTGAATGTTTGTGTGCTCTGAGTCACTCAAGAAAATACTTCCGTGCTGCTGAGAGCTACAGAGGCCTCAAGCCCAGTAGGTACCATCTGGATCAGGAAAAACCCGACCAGTGACTTGGTGAGGACTTGCTTCTCTCTTCCGTTGCTTTCATGCTGATTGCACAGCAAACCCAGCTGATTTCTGTTTTGCCTACAGGAAGTGAGAGAAAGGAGAAATTTTGAATCTATGTCATACACCAGATGAGGAGATCCTTTACATCACCAGTGACACGAACCACCTTTCAGGCGATTCACCATTCTCATCCCCCAAAACTTCCCGTCCATCAAGTCTGCTTTTGGCTGTACCTTTCCAAGGAGAGTGGTTACTGCTTGCTGAGTTGCCCTTGGCAGCTGCCCATTAAGTAAGAGAGACGTGTCAGAAACCAGAAAGGGAAGACTGCAGGGAAGCCAAGCCTACCAGCTGTGTGAGATGAGGCAGCAGAGGAAGTACCCCTGCCTGTGTGCCTCCTGAGGAGGGATGAGTATGGGAAGGCTCCAGTCTACCAGCCCATGCAGCTGACTTCAAAGGAAGCACCTAAAGAGATTTCCTTAATCCAAGGACTACCTGATACTGGGACATATGAAAGTATGCAAATGTTCTGGTTGAAAGCCCAGTGTTAATAACTTCAGGGTTTATGGAAAGATGTGCCCGAATACCCACCCATCTCCCGACACTTGACTTGTTACACAATTTGTATTCCTGAAGGAAACTGAGTGATCACTGCCATCTATTGGCAACAAATAAGCTAACATTACTATCCCACTGAGAAAATGTGCTAGAAATTACACCTGAAATTGAACATGCTACTGTTAAAGTTGATATTTTTTTTAATGAGAGTATTACACCATGTGAAATGTGCACTTCTTATGCTGGTTTTCTTTGTCTTACTTGGATTTTTTGTGTCTTACAACATAAATCTCCATTTATATGATTCACATTGGATTGTGCTTCTGTTTCCAAAAAACACCTGGCTAGGACAGTTTCAGGGGATTAAAAATTTGGAATTTCCAAGTATGGAATAACTTGGTTGCCTGAGGAAAAAAAATTGTGCTCATCACACAAATCTTGTGAGAAGAAATACCATGAGATCTTCTCAATGAAGGCACTGATCACCACATTTAAATCCTTGCTCATGGCACAAATCTGGTGAGAAGAAACACCATGAGGTCTTCTCGAAGAAATGCCCCATTTGTCACATATTTGTTTATTATTATCACACTGGTCTTAACCTAAAAAAGAGGAAACCCTTGCTGAATGAGAGTTCTACCAATTTAAACATGCAAAGGACAACTGTCCCTACCAGCAACTATGGAATTGATCACAGACAAAAAAAAGTAAGTGACAAACCTCTTATTAATATCTAAAATATTTATCTTTGATATCTGAATATCTAAGAGTACTAATTATACAGAACTAACAAATGTACTAAATCTTCAACATCTTTATTTTGAATGTTCAATGTTCAAAAGATTTTCATACCTACAAATAAATAATTCAAAACTAATTTTAGACACATCCCAAATGACTCAATGTCACTAACTTTATTAGAAGTTGGAGCTATTTATGCTAGAAAGATGATAATATGAATTTACCATGAGTGATGCCATAATTGCAATTGTGTCATAACTAACACAAAAAAAAATGTTTTTCTGCTGCATGTAAATTTATACTTGAATGACATTGCTGGGACTACAGATTAGGGAATTAGTTAAAACAAATTTGGAAGACAAAAGTTTTTTTCCAATTTTTAGTCAATTGCATATAGACCTTCCTAAACACATTGAAGAAAGTTAGTACCTCTTGAAAATTAACTGGTGAATTTTTTCAGTAGTCCCAAATTTCATTCATATTTGTCTTCCAGTTGTAGTCTGGGATTTGAATTATTTCAGCTGACAGTCTTTCTTCTAAACAATCAATGTAGATTCACCAAGTAAGATGAAAACTGATATTCTATGTAAAAGCAGAATAGAGATTCAAATAGCCTAAAATTTCATTTCTCATTCATTTAAAATGAATGTTTTTGAGGTGCTTGGAACAGTAAAAGAAAAAAGAAAAGAAAACTTTGTGAATTTGAACCACAAAAAAATTTAAGCCTACTAGCTTGCAGGAGGAAACTGCTCAGCACAGACCAAGAATTTCAGGGTCTTGTGCTACGGAAATACAGGGCAAATAAAGCTGCCTGACAAGCTTTATGAATGGTTGTTTGAATTCTGTAAGAGAATATTTTCATAAAGTTGTAATCCTTTTAGCTTGAAAGGATTGCTGCTTAAATTACTGTTAACAAAATCAAGAGTGGGAGGCAACAGAGACCTGCCAGTATTAAGGGGATCAAAGCATGCTGGCATCAACAGGTATATTTATGTTGCAGGTTTATGGTATTAAACTGTTGAGGTATTTCAGAAGAGAAGAAAAATTCGCTATCAATCCAATAAATATTATGTTGTTAACTTTAGTTTGAACTTATTTCTCCTTTTGGAGAAAGTCTTCTTAATTTGTTATTATCTAACGAATTTGCCATCAACAGCAAATTGGGAGAAGCTGTCAACTTCTTCAAGGGCAGAGAAGCTCTGCAGAGAGACCTCGATAAATTAGAGGCCTGAGCAATCAGCGACAGTATGAAGTTCAGTGAGGGACGTGCTGGATTCTGCACCTGGAATGGGGCAACCCTGGATTTGTGTAGACTGGGGAGTCAGATGCTGGAAAGCAGTGCTGCAGAAAGGGACCAAGGAGTCCAGGCTGGTGGAAAGTTGAATGTGAATCAGCAGTGCCCTGGCAGCCAGGAGAGCCCACCCTGTCCTGGGGGGCATCAGGCACAGCATCAGCAGCCAGGCAAGGGAGGGGATTGTCCTGCTCTGCTCTGCACTGGAGCAGCCTCACCTCCAGTGCTGGGGACAGTACTGGGTGACACAGTGTAATAAAGTTTTTAAGGTATTAGAGAGTGTTGAAAGGAGGGCTAAGAGCATGGTGAAGGGTCTGGAGGGGAAACCTTATCAGGAGAGGCTGAGGTCACTTGGTCTGCTTAGTCTGGAGAAGAAGAAATGGAGAAGGGAAGTGGAGGGGCAGGTACTGATCTCTTTGTTTTTGTGACCAGTGACAGGAATTAAGGGAATGGCCTGAAACTGTGTCAGGAGAGGTTTAGGTTGGATATCAGGAAAAAGTTTTCCACCCAGAGGGTGGTTGGACACTGGAACAGGCTCCCCAGGGCAGCGATCACAGCCTCAAGCCTGACAGAGCCCAAGAAGCATTTGGATAATGCTCTCAGGCACACGGTGTGACCCTTGTGGTATCCTGCACAGGGCCAGGAGCTGGACTCAATGATCCTGGTGGGTGCCTTACAACACAGCATATTCTATGATTCTATGAAATAAGGTTCAATTATTTTTTTCTTTACAAGAAAACAAATTGTAACATTTTCTCTGTGTTTAAGGCTTAGGGGAAGGGGTGGTTTCCACATCCAAGGCAACCAAATCTTCACATGAGGAGGTTTCCTGCATCTTTTACACTTCATTCTTGTTATAACTTCCCTTTGTTGTACATACAAGGGGAGGAAAACTTTTTCTAAAATGCAGTAATTGGGGTTTTGTATTGTTTGTCCTTCTGGCCAGTCAACTGTTCTTTCAAGGCACAGAATCCCACGATCACAGAATGGATCAGGTGGGAAGGGACCACAGTGGGCCATCTGGTCCAACCTTCCTGTTTAAGGAGGGTCATCCTAGAGAACTTTGAACAGGATTGCTTCCAGATGGTTCTCAATATCTTCAGGGAGCGAGACTCCACAACCTCTCTGGGTACTCTGTTCCAGTGCATGGTCACCCATGCAGTGGACACCTGTGTGTCTCTGCCTCAGTCTCCTCTCTCCCACTACTCTACATGGGCAAGACAAAACCTCTGGCTGGTTGGTCCAGCCAGCCAGGTCTACATTCCTCAAAATGCTGCACGTCGTTTTGGCCAGCTGAAAGCAACATCCTCAGGATGACTCTGCTGGCTAACTCCATCAGTAGCTGCCAAAATGGAGAGCTTGCTCCTCTGTTTGAAACAGTGATTACATATTACAGCATTTTCAGCCTTTTCTATTCTATTCTTTTAGTATTGCCATTAATTTGCCCTTTGGTTTAAGGAAACAGGATCAGAAATTCCTCAGAAAGAGCTTAGGATCATCTCAGCTCATGCTTTATCTTTTGTTTTCAACGTTGCCAAATCAAGGAATGTTTTTTCATAACAATAGGAACAGGAGAAATATAAGAACAAACATTGCTGACATGGAAGCCCTACTTCACATACATAAATATTTTTAAATTTAATTAAATTACTTACATTTATTTTCTCTTGCCTTCCTGTATTCCTCATACTTAATAAAGATTGAAAAAGCATTTAGTGATGGTTGTTTAATGCAGGACAAGAAAACCTCTGCTCTATCAATTTAACCTCATGCCCTGGATCATATTTTATTGTAATGGTTTGCAGTGACAACATCATGACATTTTTTATAATCAGCTAGGGTCTCTGAAATTATCTTGCCTAATTTTGGTCTTTAGTTGCCTACTTAGAAACTTCATGGCAGAGAACAGCAAAAATTCATTATGGTCAACTGGAATAAGGATAACACTTCTCACAAGAAATAGCATTTAAAAATAGATGTACATATAGACAGACATGCATACATATGATCTTTATTTTGCTTATACATAGACACATGTACATACACGTGTATATTTCACCCTGGATCTGCATGAAGAATTGGAAACTTGACACTTTTCATGGGAATGAGATCCTTCTAATGTCTCTCCTGATTTGCTAGCTACCAAGCTCCTTTGCTTCCCACCCCTCCAACTGCTTTCCTGGATGCTCAGCTGCCCAGCTCCCAGGCTGGCTTGCTGGCTGCCTGAGGAGCCAGCTGCTCCAACAGGGATGTGCAGGATTATGGGCAGCAGGCAACCTCCCCACTCCACTGCCAGCCAACTGGCTAGAGCCGTGTCAAAGGAAACCTGTAATACTTGTGTTGAATTTTTTATGGACGCCTACAGGATCCACATGTGCCATTTATTCTGTACTCTCTGGTGGAGCAGCCATCCTTCAGAGACAAGAAGTAATTTCCCTCAGTAAAACAAGTTATTTTCTGCAGCATGCAGAAGTGCTCTTCTCAAATGCACGCTTCAGCTGTGATTGCACCAATGTGTGCTCAGCACACTCCCAGGATGTGCCAGTTTATCAGAACCGTACTCAAGAAAAACTAAAAGAGAGCCACAGAGATCCTGAAAGCTGACAGTAGTGAAAGACACTCATGTATTTCAAGAAACAAGCCACCAGGGCATTTCAGAAGGACAGGAGTTATCTCAGAGAATGAGAAGAATCTGGGGGGGAAATCCTGTTGAGCCAATGTCTTCAGATTTCAGACACAGAAAGCTGTAAGTGTGTCTTGCTTCAGAAATGCCCAGAGCCAATTTATAAAAGCTCAGGGTTGTTGCATGAGTAGAGGATATCTAAAGAACATCATCTGTGGTTATGCAACAGCAAAGCCGTGTTCATCATCTTTTATTTACCTCAGTAACAAACCAAACCCTTCTGTAATGCCCTATGCCAGAGAAAATGTCTTGCTTTGGGATTTTTTCAGCTAGTAAATGACATAAAATCTAACTAACTTACCAAACAAAGTCTTTTTAACACAATTCATATTTGAGAAGAGTGTATGAAAAGAATCTGACCTGTCCATATGTGTTTCAGGTATATTTGGTGACATTTTGACAGTGGTCTTTTTCCATAAATTATTATATTTGAGGTATATTCATCTTGTAAACACCTCTCCCTCAGTTTATAAATGTTGTTTGCTTGGGCTTTTTAATTCCCCTTTTCAGATGTCCAATTCCAACTTAACTCTCCCTGTGAAAAGACCCTCCATTTTCCAAGCAAATACAATGAATAGAATATTTAAACAAGTACCTCAGCTGCTTCTCCCTCATATGTCAACCACATGTTTTTCGCTTTCCATAATTTCCTTTCCTACCACAGATCACTCTCCTTTTCTTCTTGTCTACCTCATTTATTTCGATTCCTTCATTCTTTCTTAATTTGCTTCAGTTCCTTCCCTTTATGAAGAAGGTGTGGAGCACAACTTCCTTCAGCCTATTCAGCCTATTCTGTCTTTCCATTTCTTTCTCCTTGCCCTTCTGATCTCCCTGTAAGAAAATTCTTCCTTCCTTTTCACATTCACATTTGATTTCTTCTTAATCACCTCCTCCTACTCTGCATTGACTCAGACTTTCTTTTCCTCCTCTTTTAACCCTTCTGTGCCCGGCATCTTTCATCCTCCCTGCATCAATGTTCCTCACTGCATTCACTCAACATTCTTTTCAAATTTTTTTCTACCTCCTCCACTAGCTTGTTATCTTCCCAACTTAAATTCTTTCCTTGACTCATTCAGTGTTATTATTGTTAATAATAATAGTAGAAAAGAAGCTTTCCATAGAAAGCAAAAGAGATCTCTACCAATGAACCTGACAATATAAAAAGAGATTATAGAGACAGAGGTGAGGTGAATAGAACTGAAGAAGGCAAAGACACCTAATGGGAAAAAGAAGTCCTTGTTTAGTTCTCCATCATTTTGTTGTTTCAGTAATCTTCTGCTCTGGGAAAAAATGGTCTAGGGATTAAAATACCTACAAAGCTCACTTTAGATAGGTAGCTGTTTCAGATAACCAAGTGGGAGTGCTTCCACTGTGTCACTGGAGCCATTTGTCAGAGACATCCATATTCTTCTTTCTTTTCCAGCATTGTCTGCAGTATTTATTCTCCTACCTTACAGAGCTGACACTTTGTCACACAAAGCAAAAAAAGGTTTGTCTTTTTCTTTTTTTTTTTTTAATCTAAATTGCTGTTCAAATATTTCGTAGGGCTTACATCCAAATAAGTTAACCCTGCTGAAATCAGATTTAGTAAAGGTCCATATGTTGCAGGCAGGCAGTGTGGCAGGCTATCCCTAAGCTTAGTCTTTCTCCTCAAACAGCAAAGGGTCTTTGTCTGGGCCGAGGAGATCTGCTTATCTTAGATCCACTAGCTTTAGTAACACATTTTTTCACAGTGTTTTGTAAACTGTCTAAACATTGCAACTGGCAGATTTAATAGGTTTTTTTTTTTGTTTTGTTTAGAAGTGTAGGAAAGAAAAGGCTTGGGAACTGTGGTCTTTGCCTAGATTTCTGCTGGGTTTTGCATGTCTTGGTGTTGCCTACCAGGTGAGTAGGAAGCACAGCAGGAGCCTAGTGCAGTTTTCTCAGCAGCATATTCAAATTCCTGCAATGACAATGAAATGAGAGTTGTGGAGGAAGGAAAACAGGAGATGAGACAGGAGATATGGAGCAGTAGCAAATGCAGTCCTGTGTCCACTTCCTGCTGAGTCAATTCTGTCCTGACCTGGGTACCTGCAGGTATCCCTCAGAAAGATGTTTAATTCCTTCTGCTCTCCATGCACTAAGGAATTGCTCTGTCTGCCTTTGTCATTTATATTTAGAAAAATATGAGGATGTCTTTAACTGTTATACATTTGTTGAAATGGTTAAAATGTCCAGTGCACCCAAACATTGTTGAGATGGAGAGAGGGCACCACAGTCTCACCTGGACCCACAAATTTGTGAACACTGTGAGACAGCAATGCTTCTGGAAGAGGCACTCCTGCTCTCCTTTGCTACCAGCAATTCACTGACATCTCCATGGTATCTGCTTCTTCATATTCATCCCAAGAGGAGTTGGGAGCTACACAGTGAGCCTGCTGGGGGAACCAGCCGCTAGGAACTAATTTCAGCTCGAAATATTTACTTGAGCCAGTTCAGCTTCTTTTTTTTTCTAACTCAGGTTATTCTATGACTCTGTGATCATAGTGTGCCAGGATTGGAAAGGATTGAGAGATATTTGGGGTTTTTTTTCTTTATTTTCTGCTCCATTTGGTCCTTTCTATATCAGAAGTGGTCCCACTTTGACAGAGAGATGACACTGATGTAAAGTGGCTTACCTGAATTGTGGAGCCCTTTCAGTGGTGAGCAGAAAGGAATCCAATGGGAACTATTAGGTAGGCACAGCTTAGCTCCCATAGGGTCACACTGCCAGGACTTGTGGCAAAAGATGCAGTATTTGAGAATAAGGAATGCACAACCTCAGCAAAACTTCCAGTTTTAATATTAGTTTCAACTAGACTGAAAATAATCTCCAGCAACAATACGCCATGTAATTAACACAGCTTGATCTTCTGTCAGTCAATCTTAATTCTTTTAAAAGTGTCCAAGTCAATTTGGAGAAATAATCACACAGAAAAAAAAGAAAAATTAAAATGAACACCAAAATGAAAATCATTATTAAAATGAAATAATTAAAAAACATTTAAAGTGGTACTTATCTTCTTTATTAAGTCGTTGTAGATCAGGACAAAAATTAATATTTAGCAGAGATTTTGGATGTGTTTAATATGGTTTCTTCTTTTCCTTGGTAACAAAAGACTTAGTTAATGTCTTTCTGTTTATTAGAAATACAAGGGGTATGTGAAAAACTGCATGAGTGAACACATTTGGTATTTCAGATGTAGTGTCGTGTCATTTTAAATGAAAAGCAAAAAACCTGGGTGGGGAATGGATGGCTGAAAAGAGGAAGGCAGGATCAAAAAATCTATACCAAGGAGAAACTGAGACAGTTGAAGGAATAGGTTAAGTGATGATTTTAGATTTAGGAGTGGCACGGTGGGAAGGGCATTAGAAAAGAGGACAAAAAAAGACACAATTGAAGAGGGTTAGGAAGATCTACTTCTTTTATTTTTTTATATAGATTTGGAGCTGAGTTCTTCAACAGTCCAGTCTTGCAGTATAGTAGAAAGGAAGTAAAATTAAATGCTTGTTGTTTTCAAACTTATCAGAAAAAACCCACATATAAATTACATAATGTGTAATTTATTAGTTCCAATTATGATCATCAAAAGATTTAGTTGGGATCAGGGATATGGCAAGATCCTTAAGAGCATTTCAAACCTGATGCTAACAAATTAAACAGTTTATTTCTTTTATTTATAAGGTCCAAAGACACTTTTACATGAGTTTTCTCTGCCATTGGCAGAGATTTAAAAAAAAAAGCTTTTATCAAAGGATGGGCATCTTAAGAAATAAGGAAAATCTACTGTCAAATATTCTTTTTAACCATTATTTAATTTAATAAGAAAGCTATGGGGAGGGAGAAGATAAAGCCCACTGGCCCTGCTAGCAGAAGAGTGCCAGACCTAGAAGTAGTCTGTTAAAAATAACAATGACTACACCCAAGGGAATTTAGAAGCTATAGGAACACTGCCCACCTCTTTAATTTCCATTGCTTTAACCCCATGTTCTCACCTGATGAAAGAGGAACTATTCTTCAGGCGTCCCTTTGATGCCTTTTTTGCCTCAGAAGGCAGAGAGGAGGAACAGATTGGTATTTTTCCCTTCCCTTTGAGTCACTGGAGACTTTCACAGCTGGAGACAGTATGTCAAAAAGATCCATTAGTAATTTATAAAATTCTCAGCTGCTTGGCTAGTGTATCATAATCACAGGTTCAGCTTTGAATCAGTCACCAGGGCTGGAGTCATCATGAAATTTTTCCTCTAGGTCAGGTAGGCAGAAGAATTCTGACCTTCATAGCAAGGGGATGATCTGCTTCCTCAGGTTGGTTTATTTTAAAAACCCCCTACTCCTACAAGGCCTTCAGGCTTTGTCGTTGTTCTGGATTTTTTTCCTGAAGTGCCTTCAGACATTGCAGGTTTGCTTTTGGCGTGTTACAGGCATTTCAAATTTGCTCTAGACTATTTAATAATACTGTGTCATGTGAAGTCTGTAGGGGCATGCGGAGGGCATATTTTATGCTCCATTTAAAATAGGTCTCTTGCACTCTTACAGCTTTCATGACCATGACTTCCATGTTTCTATATTAAAGAGACTCCTTTCTGATAAACTTGAGTCTTTTGCTTTAAAGTATTTTTTCCAAACTTAAAAGCATATTCCTTATTTTTCTCCAGTTTTTGTTATTCTTTCTGGGATCTGAATTGATGATTGAATTGTGAGACTCGATCAGCAATCTCATCAGTGAGAAACAGTATTATCTGAGATATTTCTTTGTAGATATCAGCAGCATTGCTTGGCCAACTCCTTCTCAGGCAGGAATCCACCCTCAGAGAGCTTCACTCTCTGCGTTTGGCTGTGTTCTGGTTGATTGTGCCCCCTCAGTCAGCACCCATGTTGGCCTGCAAAACAGAGACCAATTTTCTTTACCTCTTTCCAGTCTAAAAATCAATTCCTGCTGAAAGTCTCTTACCAAATCAACACTGATGTGCATTTCATTCAAATAAACATTACCCCAGTAACATTTTTAGTATGAAGCTCCTCAGAGTACCACTGAATTCAGACCATGTTAATTTTCAAGGTTCTTATCTAAGCAGTCTAGTGGCACAAAGTCAAATGCCTATTGGAAAACTTTTGCATTGAAAAACCACCAATGTGCAGCCGTCTGGAAAGTTTGCCAGTGTGCTAAGAAATCAGATGAGAAATCAGAAAGGATTCACAGGAGACTTCTGTGGAAATCTATCCTTAATGTAATAGGTAATCAGAAAATATCATTGCTGTAGGGAATGGCATCAAAAGTCTTAACTTCTGCTCTGGAAGTAACCTGAACCTGAGCTGGAGGATTTTTTCATTTGGGGTCATCCCTACAGTTTTTCTCAAACTTTTCAAGCCTCCTCTTTCACCGCTGACACAAAACTTACACTCAAATTTTCTTTTTCTTTTTAAATGTTGATTATTCAGCAGTGGAGGTCAGTGAGCTCTAAACTAAGACCACTCTGCTGCAGCACACCTGGATTGATTCTCCATCTGCAGTGAAGGCTGCTCTTGAATGTTTCCATCCACAAAAATTCCTAAGTTCATTTAACCCTGATGAAAGCCCTCATTGCAAAATGAAATTTAACTTGTTCTTTTCTGAATTGGTGACCCCATGATTTGAGTGTAAATTCTTGTTATTGCCCTTGTTGCCAAGCCCTGAAAATGTCATGCAGTCCTTGGTGCTGTTGAAAGGAAACATTTGGGTGATGGTCCTGATGTTGGTCAGATGCATCTCTTCAAGATAGCCATGTCACCTGCACAGTTATTCTGGTCACCAGTCAGCTTGTTGGTGGTGTCAGTAAGTTGCTGTCATGAATCTGCTGCCACAAAGGGAATATGGTGAAGATGTCTTCTGTGCCAGGCAAGAGATTTAATTTAAACCTTTTGCATCTGCAAATAAACTCTTTTAGCTGCTATAATGGCAGCTGAAATAAGCTGTCATTACCTCAGAAAGAGAACTTTTGTCTTTTGCAGTGCATCTGATAGAGCTGAGGATCTGGGTTCAAAAGAAAAAGACTCAAACCAGTGGGACAATTTGGTATCTATTTCTGGTGTTCTGGGGTCAGATAACAGCAGGTGCCCACCACAGGATTCTTGTGGGGGACAGTCTGCTTTGTCCTTCTTAAATGTAATTCTGGTCAAAATCAAAAGGTGACAACAAGCCAAGCCATTATTGGATATTTTCTAAAATAAGCTAAACTGTCAGTCTTCAGAGTCCTGGTAATACAAAATAATTGCCTTCATATCCTCCATGTCCCAGCATTTGTGAAGAACTGCAAGCAATTCAAAGGGTCTTTGGTCAGACTGATCATTTCTCAGCCCTGGAGCCCAGAAGTCCTCAGCACACCATTCTCAGGTCCTGGAAAATCTTTCCAGGTTTTAAAGCCTTTCTATTTTCCTTCTTTGAATATCTGGTAGAAGATTTTGTCCAGGGACCAATTTAAAAGGCAAGCCACGACCATTTCTTGCTATTAAGTTCTCAATATCACTTAAGCTAGGAGAGAAACTGTTTGGATTAGATTCTTGTGAAGTAACATCTATAGACTCAGACTCGGTAGTTTATCCCACGTGCCACCTTCAGCTGAACAGTCCCAGCTGCTGACAGTCAGTGCACAAACAAAACCTTCACTACTGAAACTGCTTCAGGAAAAATAAAAGAATATAGAAGGACTTATTTCACAGTCCTTCCAAACTTGGCTCCTCAGTTTTCTCCCTATATCCTCTTTGCTTCCTGCTGAACAGCATGTAGGTTAGTTTTCAGGTTATTGTTTAAGATCTCTATGTCAAAAGCTTCTTCATGTTTCCAGCTTTGCCTTCCAGAGGACAGGGGAGCCCAAGGGTCTAAAAAAATGTAATTGCAGGTGCAAAATATCTCCCAAACTTTAGAGATGGTGGCTTTACATTAGAATTTCCTAATGATAAGGCCAGTAAAGATCATTATAGCTTTGTAGTTAAAAATACTTAGATATGTTTTTAATACATATGAATATGAATAAGCATACACATATGCTATTCTTTAATGGGAAAGATGATCTTTATTTTACAAAATAACCACTGGAACCTGCCACCTAAAATTCAATTAAGAACATGCCACAATTCTCTCCTGTGCAATTTCTACCAAAAATGTCCAAAAATGTACAAAAATGTACAAAAATATCCAAATTGCAAAAACCCCTCTAGATTCACAACAATAAAGGGCTGCAAAAGGTATTCAAAAGGCCATCTGATCAAGTCCTCTGCACTGAGCCTCCACAGGCATGTACGTACATGGCTGTGTAAAGACGCTGAATTTGAGGAAATGCTGTTGTCTGAAAACAGCTGGAATCCTCTGTTACTTATCAGAAATTACAACAGCCATCTATAATTTACTGCCTTGACTAATACATTCATATGTTTGAGGTGATTTTTCACTTCCTCACCTCTCCTTTAGTGACAACCCTGCATTAAATCCCTGCTCAACAAAGTCAACAGGAAAATTCCCATGAACTTCGACAGAAACAGGTTTTCTCTGTTTTTCTTCTTGATTTACATGACTGGCCATGGGAATCTTTGGCTGACAGATTTATGTAGAGACAGCAAGACACCTAAATTTTAAATCTTTACTTTAGCCTGTCTTTCATTTGAATGTGTGCTTTGGGAATACATTTAGATAATTTTTATATTTCAGTGTAAATCCCAAGGTAAAATGTCACTTCTAAACCAGCATTTACCAATTTTTCATTTAATGGATTTGTGATGAAGTGTTGAGCTCGACGGGAGAAATTAAAAGTTTCTTACTGAGCCCTGATGACATAGGTACAGTTGTCTCTGCCTTGAGCAAGGGAAAGCACTACATCATCTCTCTGAGTCCCTGTCAGTCCCATGAGACTTTGACATAACTAGTTTGCTTTTAACTTCAATCAGACATACTTGTGGCTAAGGCAGACCAGAAAGAAAAAAGAACATGTCACAGGAAAAATAATGTGATGTACCTGTTAAAATCCATTAGCTACAGGAAGCAAATAACCAGACTTATTTAGGCTCTCTACTAACAGGTTTTCTGTTCCTAAATAAGAAACTGAGTGAAGCCTTAAGAGGGTCTCTTTGATGTAAATATCATGCTGAGATTCTTTCTCCATATAATGACGAGGAGAAACATCAGAGCTGCTAACAAAAGGGCCAATGAGAATGGGGTTTCATCCTGCCAGAATGGCCTAGGATTAGTAATTCTCTTCATCATCCTCTGGATGCAGTCTGGTCTTCCTTCTATCAAGTGCTCTCTGATGAATTCAAATATCAAAACAACTTAAAAAGAGACAAGGCTTTGCACAAAAATAGAAAACACATCTTTTTGTTTGTTTTGTTTTTAAACAAGTCTTTAAGGTTCTTGAGTTTAGAAAAAATCTGGAAAAGCTACTTAAAAGTTGTGAGTTAGATGTGCTGTGGTTCTAATTGGTTCTTTTCATTTTAAGGCTTGTCCCAGCTCCTACAAAAGTGAATGGAAATCTTTGCAGTAACTTCAGGGCCTGATAGATCTGCCTCTCAATCTGCTCAGCAGGGACACCCACACTCTTATTTTCTTGACTTCTTGATTATTCTTTTGAAAATAGCAAAGGATAACATTTAAAAAATGGTAAGAAATTCAGGAACCTACCTGTTTATTTTCTCTAACTGAAAACTAATTATGAAACTGTTCATTGCCCTCTGGGTGGGTATAATGTTCCTCCAAGAAAAGAAGGATACAACTCTTCCAAAGGAGAGAAACAAGTTACAGCAGAGGTAAAGGACAAGGGTAAAATTGGACGGCTCATAATGGTAAAGGGCCTAGCTGGGTTTCAATAGAAAACTTCAAAACCCCAAATAATCAACATGCAAATTAAAGAACAAAAATTTAATGGCCTTAGAATTTGCATCAGCATTTGTATCTTAGGGACCCACTGAGTGGGGGTGACATATTTGACAATCTTTGCTGAAGGATTTACAAACTTTCCCAAACTAACAGCTCCAAGATATTGTCCATCAAGATTGCATAGTCAGCCATGGCAGTCTGCAGACTCCCTAGACCTTCTCTGGGGATGTGGGTGAGAAATGAGGGACTATTTGCTTGCCTTTTGCAATACTTCTTTTGATCCTTAGGAGTATTCTGCTAACCGCCTCAAACAGACATCCAATAAAGACTTTGGGCTTTTTATGAGCAGAAAAATTATTCTGTCTTCACAGTGCCACGTGGATTTCCTTCCCATGTGACCAGCTCCCAGGGCTAGAGGATGTAAACTTAGTCCATGACTAGTGGTGAAGGTGGGCAGAGGAGCTTGAGGCAAGGCAGTACTTCAGTAGTTCCAGAGAAAAATGCAGTCCCATTCTGTGGTGCCAATATGTGTCTCTGAGGACAAAATAAAGGAATAATAAAATAATAGAAACAAATAAGTAAAAGGAGAGAAAATTTGGGATTTATTTTGCAGCTGTTTAATTAATATGCTGCTTTATTTATTAGCTTATTACTGCTCCCCTTTCCCTCTTCACATCAGCTTGGCAAAAGTAAACTCCTTATGTGCACCCAATAAAGAGGCAAAAGCAGGAAATCATGTAGCTAGAGAATGACACTTTGCTTCAATTATCCTGGGAATCCACAGGTCAGACCAGTGTGTCTACTGCAGCATGCTGACCTCTAAAAAAATTTGTGTGATAAAACCCTTTGCAAGTCTTTTTTTAGTTAAACGCAGTTTGATCTCTGATCTTTGCAGGATCATACCCCTAAAGGTGAGTGAGGATGGCAAAAGCATAGGGTGATGTGGGGAAGAAGCTGTTCCCATCACCAGCAACGACACAGTCCCTGTGAGATACAGCCCAGAGTGTGTGCTGCCTGAGATAACCAGAGAAGGGTATGAATGAAGAACTTGGGGAAAGAGACAAAGTTTGTGGGGAAATGTTGTATGCCAGACATACTCAGAATAGTTCAAACCTCTTTCAAATCTAAATTCCCCATTTTCATATCTTAAAGGATATCTCAAATATTTTTGCTTTTTCTCCCACTCTTAATAAGTAAGCATCTAAGTGGCAGCTTATAACAAAGAGTTATACTTGCAAAATACCAACATAAAATATTGTCTGGTATAATCTGAAAAATGTGTATTGCTTTTCAATCCATCAAGACCACCTGAATACAAGTGCATTCTGAAAGCTGAGATTTTATTCACTAATTTTTGGCTGATCTATTTAGGGCTTTAGGATGCAAGTTTTTAACCTGTGAGTTTAATGGTTTTGTTAGGTCCCTACCTTTTTTACGAGCTTTTCATTAAGTCTCATTGTCAAAAATTAAAAAAGCTGTTTTGAAGAAGCAAACTTTTACAAGGTTCGTATTTCATTAATTCACCTACTGAAGACAGACTACCACTTTCCTTGTCATCAAAACAGAACCAAATTTATACACACTTCAGCCTTTGCTCACTGCGTCTTGGTTCAATAAAAGAAGGGGGAATTAAATAGTTTCCTTGTTGTACTCCCAAGGGAATCCCGCTAAGTTAAAGCACATTTTAATCTCTTGAGCCGGCAGTTTTATTAGTAAGCGTTCCCCAATCTTCGGGGAAATCTAATTTCACAAATAGATCAGAGTCATTTCAAACGCAGCTTTTCAGTTGCCATCCACCGGGGGACAAACGGGGAGGAAGTTTGTCAGAAAAGACCCTCTCTGAGCCCAAGAGTGATTACCAGAGGTGTCTCCATCGACTGCCACCCACCTAAAGTCGATAGTACTCAAATGAGTACGCCGATGTGGACTATATAAGAGAAGCGCATGGCCCTGGAGGGCGCATCCCCCATCTCCGGGCGCAGCACCGAGCGCCCCACTCCGCGCCCGGCGGAGCCTCCGCGGGGACACGGGCTCTCCGACGGCGGCACAGGACCTCGCTTCCCAGCCCTGACGCACCTAGCCGGACTCGCCTTCGCCTGAAGGTAAGCGGCCGACCGCCGGCTCTCCAGAGGGGATCTTGGCGTGGGACGAGGGGGTGTCGCTGCCCCGGCAGCGAGGCGCGGGTCGTTCCCCGTTTACTCACCGGCTCTGCCGTGCGCCCCGGCGGCGGCGGAGGGAGGCAGAGCCCCGAGCCGTCGGGGAGAACCGGCTCTCTCGAGGATCTGATTAACTCCTTCGCCCAAGAGGATTTGCAAGGCAAGCCAACTAGAAAACAGTTTGTAAATAACTGAATTTCCCTCTCTCCCTCCCTCTTAATTCTACCCATTTTCTATAATTAGAACAGCTTACTTAGGACATTAAGTGCTGCTCTCGAAGCCCCAGCCTGCAGTAATAGTTTTCGCCCTTTATACCCTGATTTGCAGCAGTTCCGATGTAACTCTCCCCTCACTGAACTCCATCCTATTGCCGTCCGTGCTTTCTTCCCGAACCCCCCGGTACGGCACTGCCCGGCTGGCTGGACAAGGCTGGCCCATCGAGGGGGTTCCCCCGCCTCCCTGATCCGCCAACAGAACCGGGAGGCTCCCGCGGACTCGGGGACTCCAGGGGCAAAGGGAGCCGAACAAATCCCCTGCAAAACCCCGTACCGCGAATATGCGGGGCGCGGTTAATAACCTTGTCCTAACCCGTGTCTATTAAGCGCACTCTCCGAGGAGCCGGGCGAGCGCGGCGGCACTGCGGGGTGCTGGCCCGTCGGGTCCCCGCTCTGCGTCCCCTCCGCGGGCAGCGCCCGGCCCAGCGTGCGGGAGCGGCGGGCGGGGGTGCCCCCGGGCGCGGCATGGGGGGCGGGCNGCCGCCCCCGCGGCTCTTCGCTGCCGCCCGGCACGGAGGTAAGTGCCGCCGCGCTGCCCCGCGCAGGGAGCCCGGGGGTGCAGCCCCTCCGGATCCCGTTCCTGACACCTCCTCCAGCGGCCGAGCCCGACGGCTCCTTTGCCGGCGCATCCCGCAGCGGCAGGGAGCAGGCTAGCGGAAAGCGGGTCGGGGGATGCCCTCCCATCGCCCCGGGGCTGCCACGGGGGGGCTCTGCCTTTGCTGAGTTAGAGCCCACTGAGGGCGGCACAGCCCAGCCCCGCTCCCCGGCTGAAGCTGTGGGGGTATCCGAGATAGAAGGGAGGAAAGGGTCACTGGGTCTTCGGCACCTTCGGCCAGGAGGTCAGCTGCGGCCACCATTGATCCCTCAAAGCAAGCCTTCCAACTTCCCTATACTGCAACGCAGCACTGGGTGGGGGGCGTTTCTCCCCAAACTTAGGACTGCTTCTCTGATCTGCACAAAGAGGATAAATGGCCAATCTGAGTGATATCCCTCTGGACGTACTCCTTTAAACTCCGTCTTCAACTTTGGTGGTTCTCGTGTGATGCACTTGTCTAGTTTTGCAGGGCAGGTGCAGAAGATCCAGCCTGTGCTAGGCATGGGCTTTATCTCACCTTTTGGAGGATGCCCAGGCTGGGGCAGGGATCCATCTCCAGCACAGGCACGGGTCAGGCCGGGCAGTGACAGAAGGGACAGTTTAGGGCCAAGCACAGCTTTCTGGTGATACTCACACTATCCTTGCCCAGGAGACTGACACTGCTAGGTTTGATGCAGAGCCATGCAAAAACATTTCGTGCTGGAGTGGAGCTGCCTGAGGGGTTTTTGTGGGTTAGGATGGTACAGTTCTGCAAAAAAGGAGAATCTAGTGACTGTCTCTGGCTGTAGCCCACTAATATTTTTCTCCTGTTGCCTGCCACAGACCTTGCTGGAGAGAAATCAAACTGAGGGAACCCAGGCAAGTTCAGTTTCCTGAGGATTTGTGTCCCTGGAGAGCACTCTTGTGGAGTGCATGGCTGGCAATGGGTGAAGCTGAGATGCAGCCTTCCCCAAGTCTCACTGGTAGACTTATTCTTCTCTGTTCAGCTGTCAGTTTTAAATGAAATTAAGCCTAATTTTGGAAGAAACCTTGAAGCTGCATGACAAATTCAGAAGTTAATAGGTGAATAACCTGTTGGTGATTGCTAGGGCAGCACTTGCACAGGGAGATTACTGCACATTCTAAGGAAACTGGGCTACAATTTATCAACCAAAAAGTAATCAATGCTCTGGCCTTGAAGCTTCTCAGTGTGGTCGGCTCCAGGTATTGGACTGTACGTCAGTAAGGGGTTGTATTATCCCAGTGAAGTTCCAGATATTCTTGCTTTTTTAGACAGTCAGGTCTCTGGTAGTTATGGAAAACCAACACAAACCAGATTGCCACAGATTTGTGTGTTGACTGGAAAAGATGCTGCAGGTTATCAGCATGACTGCTCAGAAGTGTTTATTTACTGTGTCTTGAATACTTAAAATGCTGTGGGCAAGACCTCAGCCCAAGAAAAAAATGTAAAATGGTCTTTTCAAGGAATACATGAAGGCTTACATTCTTATTTTCAAGAGAATGAAAGATAGAATACTATAAATATAAGAATTACTCTCAGGTTTATACTTTGCAATAAATATTGTAATAACTCCTAGTATCAGGTGGCTTGAGGAAAAATTCTGTTTTAGACAACAGTATCTCCCATGTGAAATGTTTGCTCTTAACTAAATAATTCTATTTAACTATAGAGAGCATAAATATTTCATAATATTTATATAACTTTGAAGGGGAATTTTCTTGAATCCACCAGTATTATACACAGTATGATTTTGTTTTCTGTTAGTTGTTACTTTTAGCAATGATGTTGTACACAAAAGAAACAGCAGAACATCCTTAGAGAAATTCTCCTGTTGTCCCTGGCATAAGTGCAGTGTCCTATGGGCAGCCACAAAGGTGGCTTTCTCTCCAGCCTAAAAAGAGTAGGCCTGTGGTGTAAATAACAGTCACATTTTCATATTCAACTAATTTTTTGTTACCAATACCAAGGATACAAATTAGTACCTGTCATGATGGTGTGTCCTTGGTTTTTGGGATAAAGGAATGTGACAAGGAATGTTACAAGTCATTAACTCTTTTTTTTTATAACTCCTGTCACCAACACATTAATGGCAGCTTTATACTCCAGCTGGTAGTGCCTGATCATCACCTGAACAGAGGAGCTTATCTTCCCCTCAGACAGGAAAGTTGTTGCATTCAGTTGTGTACTCAGCCAAACATTTGAAACTGGAGTTACATATTTTGATTGTCTGTAGCTGCTGAAAATCAAACCCAAGTGTCTGATGTAAAAGACAATTGAGCAGCTAATTACTTCTTTTGTTTGGAACAAAAAAGCAACCGGAATAGTGCTGTATACAGGGCAAAGAATGCAAGACAAATCATTTCTATGTGTTTTCTCTTTTTCTTTTTTCATTTTCTGAGGATGCTATTTTGTGTTATCAATGAGTTGAATAGCAAGAGGACTGAAATGTGCTTCCCCTCCTGTTCTCTCATTCCTTCACTCTCAGGACTCTCTCCTGAGTAGCTTTAGTCTAGCCACTCACTGAGCCACACCTCCACACTCACCTTTCTTTTATTTCATTTAGGGGCTTGGTAAACTATTTGTATAGTGAGAAAGCTGACCTGGAGTACCACTGGATGAATTCTAGGAGCAGCACAGGGCACGTGGCTGCAGCACATGTCCAGAGACATGTTTGAGAGGGGATGGGATCTCCTCCTTAGACTGATGGGGTCTTGTTTGTTTAGCTCAGGTCATAATGGGAAAGCACAGCACCAACAGGGTGTCTCTGATGAGGGAAGAAAAAGAAAAGTGAAACCCTAAACTGTCAGACAGTACATGTACCACTCAGATATAGATGCATAAGTAGGATATAAAAGTGAGAGTGGTTTTGGTCTGTGATACCCTGTCTGTGGGGGTATCTGTCATGTGGCTTGCAGGTGGTTCACAGACAGGTCCTGGGCTAGAGCTATGCCATGGGGATAAGAGTTGGGCTCTACTTCATGTGGTTTTGTCACAGAGCAAAGGGGCATGACAGAACCAGAGTGGACACTCAAACCTGCCCTGCTGTGTTAGGACAGTGAGATGCTGTGACCTGCCTGGAAAGGACTCTTTAGGTTTTTCTTCCTCCTTAATAATCAGGGTTATATTCCATGTCATGTGCTTCTTAAGCACAAGGAAATTTGTTTCATGGTTCTTGTAGGACCCAGGACACATATATGTGCAATAGAGATACCAGTTTCACCATCACTTCAGCTGTCTTATCTCTTTTATCCCTACATGTTCAAAAGTCTTATCTCACACAGACCTGTCCCTGTTTTTCTTGGTGACCTGATTAATGAGAGTGAGCACTTACTCTGAAGAGTACCTTTAGAAGAAATTCCAACTAATCCAAAAGTAATCTTCATCTTTTCTAGGATTCCTGGTAGGATGTCACTAAAACTACAGGTTGTTCCTTTGAATGATTATATCCAGTGGTATTAAAATTTCGGTCATAACATCCTTTATTTGCCTGATTTCCATGAAGTTTCTGTGCCTGAGTGTGATTTTTTTTTTTTTTTTTTCACTAAGAAGTGTCTCAAAGTGTTTTAAGCTTAGTGATGAGAGCTCTTCAATGCATAATCTTTTTTATAACTATCCCCTGCTTCTGACGCATAACTGTGGTCAGCTTTTATTTTTATGAAGAAAACATGTATTTTCACAAAGAGAAGATTCAGCTTTAGGTTATTTTTGGATGTCACGTCAGGGGAACTAGAATAGTTTGTCATTCTTCTTAGATTTTCTTTGTTACATTTATCCAAACACTTTCCTCAAAACCAGAATAGCTTCCATGTAATTAGACTTAAAGAAATATTGAGAAATAAAAAAATCTGCATTGACTATTTTTTCCTTACATATTGCCCACCACCGTGGACAAAGGAGCTATCTAAACTTACAAGGGTTAGGGGGCTGAAATTTCCCTTTTGTCCTGGGAGACCAACAAGACATTTTAAAACATTTTGAGTAGTTATTTTTCAAGCCCGAAGGAATGAAGATAAATATTGCTCTCAGTTTACGAGTATGTTCAAATTAGCCTCCTGAGCATATCTAGTTCAGATTTAGAATAACATATCAGAGAAGAGAATTTGGGCCTCAAAATATTTAAACTTTGAGGTTACACTTACGAGGTCAGTTTTATGCCAAAAATTTCTTACAAATCAGCAGCAGAACACTGTAAGTTGTCCTGTGACATAGTGCTCATTTATCCATTATTCATAATGAAGTAGATTTGAAAGATATGTTTGAGGTTTATTTTAGTTTGTGGTTAAATCAAACCCATGTATCCTATGTAAGGTATAAGAAAAGTTTTGTTATTTTTCCTCACTTAAAGTGATCTGTAAGTGTAGTGATAGTTACAGCTGTAAGTCCCTAATTCTGCAAGACCTGCAGTGCTTAATACTAAACTACTTCACTGAATGTAATTACAGATCTGGAATAAAAAAAGGAGACCATTGAGGAATGTAAACTTTGTCTCTAAGAAATTAAAATGTATGGTATGACATTACACAGAGTTCTTTGTAATGCTTAAGCCTCATCCAATTATTATTTCTGTTAATAAGATAGCTTTTTTTTTTTTTTTTTCTTCTTACTGTATTGTGTTAATAGGCATTTCTGGGCATTCAGGAGCCTTAAAAGAAGATGAGAGTTAATAAAAATGACATTCTCCAAAATCATGTTTACCAAAACAAATATTATCTTAGAAATTAGCAAAACAGTGGTTGAAATTAGTTTAAAAGAAGAATAACTGTTACATTAAAAAAATCTAGATTAAATCTTGTGATCTGGAGTCCTCATTCCTGATTCTATAACTGTCATTTTTGAATCTATTATTTTTACAATCAAATTGGTAGGTAGGCTTTTCTGAAACAAAATGAGGCAAATATATTCTGCTTTTGAAAGCTTAGTATAATCCGTATTCCAAATGGTTTAGGGGCTTATTTATTTTTAATGATGTGGACATGATATGGAAATAAATTCTAAGTTTGTATATTCCAGATCTAGCAATTAAAAGAAAATATATTCTCACAGATCAGCAAATGCAATTAAATAGCAAATACTATTCCTCTCAGCAGAACATCTACATGGCAGTGTCCTTGGGACAGGGCAACTGGCTTGAGTGCTGGAAGGAGTGAAGGTTGCATAGGGCAATATCCTTCCCAGGCCAGTGGTTACTGAGCCAGGACCGGAGTGGCTGTGAGGCATGAGTCAGAAATATAAACAGTCCCAGTCAGTTCAAATAACCATTATCTCTGCTTGTTCCACGGTTAGGTGTCAGTTCCTCCCGAAAATACAAGTGGGCAGGATAAATTTTCATTTCCTTTGATGAAAGGAAGTCCCAAATGCTGCAGAGATTGTATATTCCTTCAGCCTTCAGTTCTACACAGTGCTTGAATCAATGGTGATTTTGATTGCTTTGCTGTCTGTCACACCACTTCTACATTCCTTTCCCTGCCTGCTTGGGCTTTTAGGGCTATTGTGCAATATGCCTTTTAGCAGCAATACTCAATCTTGGGCAAACATAACTCCCAGAGAGTAGAGCCAGGCCACTGAACAAAAGGCATCTGAAATCTAGGATAAGCCAGGAGAAGTCTTCCATATCGTGGTGGAGATTGTCAAGCCCATGGACCAATTCTGGGAGCAGATGAGGGAGTGAGCAAAGATGAAAAAAAATAGTTGTTACATGCAGGAAGACTTAAAATATAATGAAGTACATCAGAGCAATCTTTCAAATGAAGTGGTCTCCCAGGGGCTTTGCTCTCACTCCCATTAATCATCGATACCTGAGATGTGCTGTCCTGGCACAAGAAGGGAGAAGCCTCATTGAACTGTAGTGCCCCTAGCAGCAAACATTTCAGAGTGCACTGTGCTGTCCCAGGAGCAAGATAGGATGGCAGCATATGGAAAAGCTTTCCTGTTGAGCTACTGCTTTAATCAGTGTGACGACATCTTCTGGGTTTTGTTTTAGTCCTATTTCATATTTTTATAAAACTTGTATTTAGCACGACAAGACACACAATTACTAATGTGTGCAGTTCTGGCCCCAGAAAAGTGAATGTCAGAATTTTCACTTTATTACACCAGGACTGGGCCTGAAGTATGCTGGGATTCCTCCAATATAAAAAAGAAATCAGAAGTTTGTTTCAAAGTAGATCTTCCTGCATTACTATCTGTACCTCAGGAGCAGCATGCATTTTGAATTAGTCTAGCTTGGCACTGAGCCTGCGAGCAAACTCAAGAGCTGATATATTTTATGTGGTTTTCTTCTTCCCATTAGGCACAATTTGATTTTTCTATCAAGAAAGAATGACAGATCTCTGTGTTTTTGTGGTTTGTTATTTCAGGTGTTAGTCTGCCTGGGAAAGCCTCTGAGAGGGGGAGAAAGGCAGTGCACAGGTGTAAGGCTTTGTAATACATTTATTGTTTGATATATAGCCTGTAGCCTTAGAAATACACTGCTCCACATGTCTGGAAATGGTGTTGCTTTTTAAATAACTATGTATACAGGGAGAAAGATTAAAGAAGAGATGTATACATATGTCCATACATAAAGGCACACAGACTACTCTTCTAATTAATAGGATTTGAGGACACTTTGCGTGAGAATGATGTGAAGTTTCAGACCCACATGTGATTCAAGAGTTACCAATATGACTTATAAAGGCTTATATTTTTCAAAGAGCTTATCACAGCATAAATATAATTGCATAGTAGTAATCACTGTGGAGATCTATAAGCAAAATTTCCTAATCAATGAGGTACCCAAGAAAGATGCACCATCTACGGAAAGAGCCACTGAAAGGCTGCAGAGAGAAAGGAGTGACTGGTTCCATGCTTAAAGTATATGTAAGGCCACTGTCTGCATTGGGATCATTTTATTCTTAAAGAAGATCTCTCCAAGTTACCTGAAATGAGTTTGTAAGAAGGAGAAAATACCCCCCTTATTGACTTCTGTTTTCTAGAGAGCTAAAATTTTCAGAGGTTTATCTCCTACATTTCACGGAAATAGAAAAAACCCAAAACCTGAAATGTGACCATATCCTATGTTAATAATTTGTAAGCCTTGTTTTAAAACTTACCAAATAAATGCACTTTAATAGTCATGGTAAATATCTTCTTTTTCATTGCATGCATTCAGGTGACCTTGTACTGAAAAAAAAAAGAAGGCTCTGTTGTTGCTTCTGTTTGGCTTTGATGGTCGATGGTTAGGCTTTTCTATTCAATTTAAGGATGACTGCTTCATTTTGTCACTTGTGAGTTAGAAGTTACTGCTTTTGTGGAAGTCCTATGGGCTGCTTACTCAGGTTTGGTGAGTTTTTAATGTCGGTCAATTGGAAAACAGTTGCTCTAGTGAGGGATTTAATTGGCTATTGATTACATACTGAGGGCACAATTCTTTAGGTTATAAACAAGATTTAACACACGAAGGATCCAAGCATTTGATTGATTAGTGGCCATTTTTATATTATCCTATGTTTTGTTATGTCTGCTCTGTCAAGAATCATTTATGTGCTGGGCTCCATTGATTTTACCAAAACAGTGCATAAAAATGTGTTTGTTTAATACAGGCTTTAAGACCAGTGAAAAATACTGTTTGGAGTTACAAACTGTGGCTACTTTTTGATCCTAACACTTTGTTTTTAAATTTGCAGTTAAAATGTATGTAGTCAAGCAAAACCCACTCATAGTAAAGGCATAATTTTTATCCTTAACTAAGGATATTTAAACTTTTAAAAAAATATTTCTTGTCTTTTTTTCAGGCCTACTAAGTCTTTCTTTCTCAATTCAAGTAAATTGGTTCAATTGCATTTTAGCACGTGCTATCTTACTACATTATTTGAAATCTGTGTCTTTGACTTTAAGAAAAAACATTTAAAGTTACATCAGCAAAGCAGTCATTGTCATGCTCCTTGCAGATTTTAGACAGCATCCTTAGTGGCATAGCACAAATCTAATTAAGGCTTTGCTACTCAAATTATTTTCTCCTTTTCTTCTCAAGCCTGTAAAATAAAGTGAAAAACAAAATAAAACCCTACTGGAAAACAGTCCTGACACATTTTCTTCCCTAAGTTTTGCTGTTTATGATGTGTTTCAGTAGCAAGAACCTTTGAAATGAAGTGTTAGAAAATGCATCCTTGTCAGTGTGTGTGGCAGTAGTGGATGTATGCTCTGGATTAGTAAAAACCCTTAAATCCCATTGGATTAAAGTAAGTAAAGGAGATGGCTGTGATGTTATTACTCTAATCATGAAGGAGTAATTACTTCTTTGTCTGCTGATGACATAGCATGCCTAACACATGAGACACTTCTCTGCTGTCACAGACATTTCAATTTAGGAAATTTAGGAAAAAGATTTTCAGCACTTGTCTTTTACATAGTAGACAAAGAGTTATGGCCAAAACATACTAATAATGAGGATTTCTTGTGGCCTCCAGGGAAATCTGCTGGGCCACAAGACAGTCTAGAGTAGGATAACTGCTTGCATTTAATACTCAATTTTGGATGGACCTGTTGGTCAGTAGTAATTTAGCAAGGTAACACAACTTGGGCTTCCCATTATGATATGATCAAGTGCCAGGTTTGTATGGAAAGTTAACATAAACAGATTTCCCCCCTTTATTCAGTAACAAGTCACTTTTCCAGAGATCAGGCAATTTTCATTCTTTCAGAAAGGGGATTGCTACAAAATAAATCATCTGTGTGTATAAGACTGGCAAAGGTACAGCAAATTTACACTCAGACCCACTTCTCGTGAGCAGGGTGACTCTACATTGCCTACATGGTGGAGTCACTCCACGTGTGTATGTGATTCAGCTCTGTGGGAACATGGAGGATCACTTACATAGGATGCAGTCAGGGCTTTCAAAATCCATGAAATAAATCCAAACTACACATTTATAGTGAAGTCCACTGTCCCAGAACTGAGAAGCACCTCCAGAAAAGCTGTGCTTCTCCTCCTTTGCTTTTGGCTGGGATAGCTGTTTCTTTCCTGTCAGAACAAGGAGTGAAAAAAGGAAAAAATCTGGAGATTAAGTATTACAAACCTGTTAAGTGTTATCTTAGGATAAATATAAAACCTCTCAAGCACTAAGGGTACCACTTTCTCTGCAGTTACACCCTATCTCAGAATGCCAGAATATTATAACAGTGACCATGGTACTAAAAAATTAGGGAAATGTTAAAGTTGCCCAGTCCCAAGATATGGAAAGTGTTTTCTGCTTTTTCAAGGTCAGGTCTTTCTGCTCAGCACCTTTTGGCCCACTGAAATGTATGTTTGCATGTATGCTTCATCTGTTTATAATCCTTGAAGATAAAGCCTCCAGTAGTGGTATACCTAAGTAGCTCACTATCTTTGATTCATTTATATGTAACACTCAAAGAAAATATTTTGATCTTAGTTATACTTTATAAGCAGTCTCCTTATGTAACTTTGATAGGGTAAAATGACCTAACCCTGAGTATAAACCTGACATACTGGGAACACCTTTAAAGCAGTTGTTTGGAATAAAGTATAATGGAGATATGGTGTATTGTTAATCCATTTGTGGTAGTTCTGTATCTGTTCCAATTCAGAAAGAAATGGAAACATTCCTAAAATAAGCACAGGAAATGTAAAGTACAGTTAAACATTACCATTTGCACAGCAATCAACCTGGAGCCTATGCATATTTAGAAAAAAGAGCAGGGTCTAATTAAGCTCTGGCAAACTGGATTCTATTTCCTTTCACACCAGTAGAGTTTGCCTGTGTTTGTCAGTGCTGAGCTTGGCTTGCATGCAGTTAGGCACATGTCATCAGTTTTCATTCAGCCCATTCAACTAGTTCATATATTGCCTTTGATGTATTGCAGCTGTTCTTGTGTTTAATTTATGCAAATATTCCAGAATCTACATTTATTAGCAGCCATGGTAGCTCAAACAGAGTGCTTTGCATAGAGTCCTGGAGAGCTGCACAAAGTGAATTTCCTCTTAACACTCATCTAAATGTAGTCTCTGTGTCTTATTCTAAGAGTGGTTTTGCCTTCAGTCAGGAGCCCTCCAATAACTTTCCAGGCATAATTTTGAGTCTCTGGAGTCATCTGAAATATCTCCCTTGATAGTTTAGTGATTCCCAGTAGCTGATAGGTGAATTAATGGAAATTGCTTTCTGCTATAGAAAAGAATATTATGAATAGGGAAAGATAGCTTCAGTAAATAATGCCTTGAATAGTTTGACCAGTCTTTCCCCCAAGTCCCATTATTTTCAGCAAATTATCCCTTTTGTAAGTTTAATGAACAATTAGTATGGTAATACATCTTTCTTCTTGGAAAGGGGTAAGTACATATTCACAGCTTAGTAATCACAATAGCAAGGGTTTCGTAATACCCTACATTTTCTCACTTGAATCGTTTGAGGGACATGCTATCCCATTTATTAGATTTTCTTAAAAAAAAAGAGAGCTCTTTTGCATAAAGTCATATATCAGATCTGTAATAGTTTTGAGATTTTTTCTTTACTTTTCAAATGAAATATATATTTTAGTGTTTTCCATGTTCACATCTCTGACAGAAGAGAAAAGAAAAAAGGTGAAGTATGCACATAGTGCTAATCTGTATGTGTGGTGTTGTTCCAGAGTCTCATAACGCAAAGTACAGTTGTAAATAACTCTTTATATTTCAAATGAAAACTTAACAGAACTTGTTGACCTAGATCCTTATCCATTCTAGTTTTAACTGTTTTCTAAAATGATCGCTAATAGCAATAGAAGAAAAGTAACCATACTACATTTGTCTTATTTCTTGATCCCACAGCATTTTCTGATGGAAACAGGGATTTGCTGAGAGGGAAAAAAAAGAAATCCATCCTTCTTAATGTTCTTTTGCCAAGCTAATATAAGGGTCTCCACAGGCAAGGATTAACTAATACAAATATGCTTTATTAGCAGCTATTGAAGAATAACTAATACACATAATTACAGCTGAGTTCAAGATATCCAACCTTGTAAATATATCCTGTTATAATTTTGTTACGCTTGGTTGAAGCCCTAGGAGAAGCCAATGTTTCAATCTCTTTGTTCAAGTCTTAATGAATTATTGGAAAGTGGCTGATTAAAAAGCATTGGATCAGAAGAGGCTACTGCATTCTGAATGTTGCTCTCTTTGATGTTGTTTACCTCCCAAGTCGACTCATTTCCTTGGCTAAAAATCTTGGCACACAAACCTGGGAGCCCACATTGTTGGACAATTATGTTGTGTTTGGAAGACAGATGTGTTAGGTAGCTGTTTAGTGAATATTTTAAGTGTTCATTGGAGCTCACACCTTAGAGTAAAATTCTCCCCAAAAGTGGGGCACAACTATATGGTAGCTAAAGGGGATACAACAAAATAGGTGGGATGCTCAAGCAGACCTTTAGTTTCTTCTTAGAAACCACACTTTCCATACTTAATCTTTTTTTTTTTCTGTTTGGTAAATCTGTTTGCTACAAGTTTCCAGTTGCCTCTGCAATGAAATGACTCTTCAGCTGTCCAAGGCAGAGTCTATAATGTGAAAATATCTGTTTGTAACACAGGCCACAAGTGCCACTGGGGAAGAGCTGTGGACTGCACTATGTGCTAGCATATACCCGTGGAGAGCTCCAAGTTTCAGGGAATCAAAAAAGAGTGAAGTCATGAGGGATTAGGATGTGAGTGCATCTTATCTTGAGGCTGGAGTCAGATCCTTGACTAGTTCCTTGATGGTCTGAACCTATTCAAAGATGTGGATGAAGTTTGAAGAATTGGTGGTCCCTTCACAATGCCTTAGCATTGTTCCATTACTTCCCACAGCACACACAGGAGGCAGTCCCCCTGTGAGCATTCACACTTCCCAGCAGATCAGTTCCACACTGCTTTGCTGGTTAGAGTGAACTCAAATAAGAGCAGTGTTAAACTGCATCCTTATTTTTTCGTCTCAATTAAACTAGTCTCACTTAAGGTTCTTCTCCTTGGATGCACCCCCTACAATAATGCAGAAGGAGCAGCTGGTAACCATAAGGTTCCCCACTCAGGCAATGGTTGAAAAACACTCTGTTCAGATTGTGTGGAATTTTTCAGTTGAACCTGAGTCTTCAGGTTATCCTTTCATACAGCTTCCTCTCTCCTGGAGTGGAGACAGGAAAGTTGGCATACTTGATTTAGGGTCTTTTCTCTAGGGATGACATTGAACTATGGCTAAATTAGCAAACATGGCCTGCACAGATAGAAGTCACCCAGAGTTCATGGGTTCAGAGCTTCTGAGGTGTCTCATTGGTAACACACCTTGGAAGGATCCTCAGTTTTGTCTTCTGCAATACCACAGAAGGAGCATCAGAACAGACTATGCTTTTACTTCAGTTACAGTAGCCTAAGGATTATTTAAAATTAACCATGTAGGTTTAATTTGAAGAGGCAACTATACAGGATAAGGATATTTGAAGCATGGTGATGAGGGCTGTAGCCCAGACCTAGTAATTCACTGTTTCTCATAAGAGCATGGTAAAGATTCAGAGGGTACAATAGAGGAGGAAATAACATGGAAGCTGATTTTGCCAGACAGGTAAAGAGTTATTCATGCTGGGAGAATCTCCAGCTGGGAAAATCCATGGTTGTTATAGCCTTTGTGCCACCAGAACAGAGTAAAGGGTTGGCTCAAAGAAGAGAATCTGGCTCAAAGAACTTAAAATAAATATCAGATGTCAGAGCTGTGACTTAATTGTTTAGCTAAGTAGATCATGTGAATTACACACAGATTGAAGACCTGGTTTTGCTCCTGTTGAAATCAAGGAGAACAGAATCAGGGCATACTCTCCTTCCAGTGTTTTTCAGTCCTCAAAAATGTGTGATTTGAGAGTACACCAGCTCCTAGAATAATTGTACCAGATGGGAATCCATAGAGCTGCTTCTACACAACTGCTTTGTGGTTTATTGTATAGACAGAAGCTAAGACTCTAAACAGAATGCATTCCCTTGGCTGCTCTTTTTTTATTCCAAAATTTGACATTCAAACAACGGCTTCTGTGACTGACCATGGAAATTGGTACTCCAGGTTCTGACAGTGCTTTTTGACAGTTGCCAGTCTCAAAGAGAGACATCAAGATACACCTGTATTTTCCTCTCTTTATTGTAGTCTTGAAATACTGCTCTGCCAGTTTGGGAACTAGACCAGTTCCCCAGATCAAAGACATTAGCTTATAAATATCCCCTTGGAAAACTCTAGTTTTGAAACACTTATGATTTCATAGAAATTTTTTTTCTTGTAATGAACATGTAAGAGATGTTTGTTACTTTTGTGAATAAAGGGAGAAAACTTTTTATTAATCTCACCATTACACATTAATGAATGCTTTCTTTAGAATTTTAAAATTGTTGTTTAAAAATAATAATGAGAAAAACAAAATAAAACCCTATATTTAATCATGAAGGCTTTATAGAAGTGAGGAAACTATCCAAAGAAGGACAGTAGCACCTGAAAACTTGAAAGGAATTCTTAGCTGCAACCAAAATTATATTACGTGGAGCTGACTGACAATCTTACATTTAGGAAGAACAGGAAGGTTTTGGGAGAAGGCTTCACATGTGCGATTGAAGTGCATTTCTATTACCTGGCTAAGATCCTTCACATAGTACTAGTGACAAGGTGAAATACTGGTGGACGTGTGACAGAAAGAAAAATGTTTGGAAACATCTACAGCCAATTTACAGACTGACATATATTAGTACAAATGCTGTCTGGATGATGAATGATTTGGTACAGCATGTAACTGATGACATTGTAAAGGCACAGAGCATAGAGAAATTATTTGGTATCATATTTCTGGACACATTTGGAAGATGCTGTGGGAAATAATCTGATTTAGATAGGGCAGTTTTTAGGTGCTGGTTTTTGCATTCATACTGCAGCTAGGGCTCAGTTTCTTCAAGTTTGTGATGGTGATAATACCATTACAGCAGTTTTTAACCAAAAGTGAGCTGTGATTTTTTTTTCTGAGAAATAAAAGTACAGTGTCTAAGCACTCAGTGAGCAATTACGTTTCCTTCACAAATGCTGAATTAATCAAAGAAAAATCAAAGCTTGAGGGGAAGATGAGGAACATAATAGTCCCAGTGTTGAAAAACCTGGATAGTTCACAGCAGGCAAAACTATCCTCCCCATTCCCTGTCCACCTATCTTGACACTTAAGACATGATTAAATATTTCTTCTGTAGCTCGAGCGAGTTAGCTCCCTCCAGCCTCAGGTTATGTCCTTCCCACAGTTCAGTGCCCAGTCTTGGTGGAGCCAACTCTGGGGATAATCTGTTGCCCTTAAGAGGATGTTGAACTGGATGCTGGCAAGCCCTTTCAGGCCGTAAATAGTCATTGCTCTGCTGAGGTGGGAAGGCCTCCCTGGAATTACTGCTCATGCCGTTAGTTGTCTTCATAGCAATGATTGCGAACTATTCCTGTCACTCTCTGCTCCCACTCGCTGCTCAGCAGAGTCCAGACAAGGTGGGGAGCAAGCAGAGCGCCAGGGAGGGGAGGAGGCAAAGGGCAATGGCTTGGCAAGAGCAGGGCAGGGACAGGGAAGAGTGGGGGAAGTGTCTGTCTGGGTCCTTATCATGGATATGAACAGATCTGCACCATCCTCCACTGACTGGAAGTCAACCTTGTCTGCTTCTAAGGCTGCTGAAGGGCCTTGGTTAAAAATAGTTTTTCTCCACAGCTTCTGAAGGATTGACCTTGGTATGAGTAAATGTAGCACTGTGTCTTGTATCCATTGTAAGTGCTCCAAGTGATACAAGATAAACACCAAATGCTCCTATGCCTGTTTCTCCTACTTTGGTTCTCTTACACCCAGATGAATTTTCCAGTTTTCTCCCTTGTACTGTCACAAGTACTATTACTTTTGAAGAGTATGGTAATGTCCATCACAGAGTGGGAAACAGACTGCATGAACAGTTGTAGTGTCTCAAATATGGTCCTTGGACTTCAAGCCAGAAAGTTGGGAAAGGAAAGAATCTATACTATTTCCAATTAGCAGCACAATAAAATGAAAAAGAGCAAAGTCAAGTAAAATCAGTATGTGTTTGCTTTGTTAATTCTTAATTATTTTAATTTGTGAAAGTTTCTGTTGAAAAACTGATTTCACCTGAAGCATAGAAAAACTTGGAGACAAAAGTTTGTCTCAGAGGACTTTGTGTCACTTCACCTCCCTCCACGTCCATGAAAGAAAGCAGGTTTCCCACAGGTTGTGCTTGGGATGGACTGAGCTGGCAAGACTGCCTTGATAGTAGCTGCAATAGCATGGCATCCTTGGCCAGGGCAATCTGCTCTCACTGTGTCCTGGGATGTTTAATAGAGAGGTACAAGGATTACAGGACTGAGGGTCCTGTTTTCTCAAAAAGGACTTCATTCATTTTCTACCACAGATGAATGGAGAGAAAACTGCAGCAGTGAAGAAAATTTAGAATACAAATGAGCACAAATTTAGAATATAAATTTAGAATAGAAATGAGCACATAACGCCTTCTGAGACAGCAGCACAATTGTGGCTCTGGTGCTTCAGAAAGAGAAGCTTGAAAAAAATGGACTGCTTTAAAAGTTATCTGTCTCATGATGTACACCAAAGTTCATTTGCCTTTCCTAAAAGCAGTGATGTTTTACAGTCTGAAACATCCAAAAAGGGCCTGGATATTGAACACTTTTTCATTAAAACTAGCTGAATCAGTAGGATATTACTTACAGATTTGCCAGAAATGTGGTGAGGAGTTTGAGACATTTCATTTCTGATCCCGTGTACTCCTTTGTAACCTAGTAGTAATTAAATTGAGTTAATTCTGAAGCTCACTCCATGTAATGATTTGCAGTAAACAAAGAATAGGGGAGTTAGGAATAAAACACTGTAGCAAATAAATATATTTCTTCTCAAGGTTTAAGAACGTGTTTTGATTCATGGTTTACAAGCTTGCATCATTTTCAGGTTAGAGGTACCATTAATCAGAAGGACTCCAGGAGAGAGGCAGTAGTAGGGATTTAAGGAGAAATTATCCCTCTTAGGTGTTCATAGGCCATAACCCGATGGGGATGATAGAACATAAATCATAACTGAGATAGTTATTTTGAATTAAAATTGGTATTTTACACTTGAAATAATTTGTTGGAAACCTATTGTATTTATTGAATCCAGCTGTCTGCTATTTCAGGAAGCACATCCAAGAATCTTCTTCATAATCTTTTCCAAAGAAATTGAATGTGCCTAGCTAATGAAAGACTTGTCTTGTGTGTTTATCAGTTATCAGAGATAAACAATTACCCCTTTATTCCTGAAGAAAAATTTGAGTCGTGTCTTTTGTGTCACTCTTTATATAATAGTATGTTCAGAATCTTTCATACTATTTATAACAGTGTTGATAAAGTCTACTGCCTCAATGCTCAAATAAATTCTACAAATCCAATTGAAATTAAGTGTCTCACATTTGTCTTCTGTTTTCTTGGTATCCCCCAGAAGGTGTCTAATAACAATACAGATGAAAACTATTTGGGTTCAAAATGCCTTCCATAATTCTCTTGCAATTACGTGAATAGGGTGTTGATGAGTGAGAGGGAATGTACAACCATCAATGAGGGTGTAATTTTCTCTGGTCGCTGTAAAAAGGCACAACTTCAAATAAAATTTGAAGACATATTTAGAAATCTTAAAAGCAATAATGAATATTCCATTCCAAGCAAAAGGTGAATAATGAGAAATTTGGAATACTTCAAATCTGTTCACGTCTGTAGTGTAGAGATATCAATCCATCAAACAAATTTTATAAGGGCATACAAATATAGATCTACAGACAAAAACTAAGCATGCTGAACTAGGAAAGCTGTATGCCTTTCCTCTTTGTATGTTTTTAATGTGCTCATTTTCACATTTTACTACCACTTGTAAGTGTCCTTATCTGGGTTTTTTGTCAGTTTTAGGAATCCTTTTGTACAATAATTCACACATTTTTTAAAATGTTCCGTATCTGCAATACTGCAATTTTGGTAGAACCAAAGTGATTGCAGTTACCCTCCTAAATGCCCTGTGGCCATTAATCCCCCTGGGTTTAAGAGAGCAGCTGACAGAGATAAGACTTACAAGGGTGAGTAAGAGAGATGGGACACACGTGAGTAGACACTCTGGGATAAGAATGAATGGCTGGCTCTAGAGCAAAGAGAGGACAAGAATAGAAAGCGTGACCAAATGCCAGACTGTGGTTTTGGAAGCTGGTGCTTCCTTTTACGCCCATCTTTAGCCCAGTTAATAACAACAGTGATTTTTTTTAATGTAATACGCTTGACGGTGGTGACTGACATGGAAAACGTCATCAACCATTGTGAAAGCAGACCCTGTCAGGCTCTCTCTTTGGGGTCATTCCATTGTACTTCAAAACTGCCTGATGTCACAGCCCACTTCATTACTCAAGTTCCTGGTGAATGTTCCAGAATAAAAACTTAAAATCTTGTATGTACAAGACCAGATGTTGTGTTCATATCTAAAGCTGGGAGAATTTGAAGATGTATCAGTTAATCTGCATTTAAAAAACATTATTTGCCATGCTCACATCAGAAAAATATTACTGGAATGAATACCAAGGAAAGTAAACATTAAGTCATTGGTTTAAGTATCCTTAGAAGCACTGTTTCAAGCCTGGACAAATAATTAAACATGGAAGCATTTATCAGACGTGGGAGCAGAACTAGCATTTTAGGACTTGACTAATGAGGAACAATCATATATCACAATGTGCTTTCCAAATATTCTCTCTAAATAAAGTTAAAATGACAAAAAAAATTTTGTATGGACAGCAGCTAAGTCCAGAGAGATTAGAATACTGTTTATGTCTACCCTTTGAGAGGATAAATCAACCAAGTCATTAATTATGAATTGTTAATTGCACTCTCTGTGTAACCCTTAGGGTCTGGAGTACACTTTGTATTGTGGGATCTGAAACGGCTCCCATCAGACAGGGTAAGGGGAAGCCTGGTAAACTCTGCTCTCAGAGCAAGTAGGTATGCATGGGTACTTTCAGCATGTTCTACATTCAGTAGATGGCAGTGGTATGCAGTTATATATTAATTCAGGATTTTCTCTTGAGCAGACACTCTTACCTCTGTGAATCCAAGCAGTGTTGATTTGAGGATTTGTCTGAGGCTTTTTCTTCCCCAGAAAATATTAAGATACTAGATAATTCTTCACTTGCTAGAGTGGAAAGTGACAGAAAATTAAAAAAAAATGCTGTTTTATTATAATGTTCATTACACAGCGCTTGGAGGAATCTCGTAAGTTGAAATTCAAACACCAGTATTACAGCCAGAAAGGAATGTGTCTGTCTGGAGCATTGACTCATTTTCCATCTATGCTCAGTATGTACACACTGAAGTCTCAAAACAAAAGTTTTCAGCAAGTGGGTACTGTGTGTGTAGTAACACAGAGACTTCTCGGAATACTCCATGCAGAAATAGTATTTTCCCTTGTCTAAAGGAATGAATTGCAGATCTAGCAGGGGAAAGCAGGGCATGTGAGTTGGGAAGGGGGTATATAAACAAACAAATTACTAAGATGTTTAGAAATTATTATAAAACTTTTAACTGCGGAAAATGAAGAAAAAGTACAAAACAAAACCAGAAATGTGGTTTATGTAGTAGAAATCACGAGTAGTCCAAGAGAATTAAATTGCATCATTTAAGTATATATTTTCTCATATCGCAGTTATTTCTAACACAAATAATATAAAATGTTTAATGATTTATGGTTGATAATGATGGAAGGAGTTGCTCCTTGTTGCTCAAAGCAAAGGGTTTTTTTTTTTCCCTCCCTGTGGGAGACTGCAATAGGAAAAGCATTAAATCTATTAGTTTGTGAGCTGAGTTGTAATACAATCAAAATTCATCCTAAGGATTTTGAGCACTCTTAAGGACCTCAGAATCAGTTGGTGGTCCCTTAGTAGGGAATAAAAACATCACACATTTTTCAACATAGTAGTGCATACTCTGTTTCTCTGTTGTTTCAGACACCACATGAGGAACCAGGGAAACATTTCAATCTACAGTGATATGGCTTTTGTGTACAGTACAAAAAGTAATCCCATTCTGGTAGCAGTGGCATAGCAGTATAGAAAAAATAGCATTTCCAGCCTAGCCAAAGCTGCTGGAAGTCCTCAGCTTTTCAGGTAAGGACTTTGTCCAACCCTGGCCCCAGAAGTAAGAGTTTTGTGCAGTCTGATCACTGCCAAAATATAATAATGAAAGGAGGAAATTAAGACCTTTTAATTGGTTGGGATACTGAAAAAAGAAGTATATGCTAATTGATTCAGCTAACATCATATGCTGCTGAGGGCTGTGCTAAAGCTGCTCTCCCAAGAACTGTGAAACCACAGTGTGGAAAATGCTCCAGCCAGGGATTGGAATCAAATCCCTGTGACAGCTGTCCACGTTGGTGACCACATATTTCTGTCTACCTCAAGCAGCAATACCCAGGTCAGAGCTCTAAGCACACACCTCATGCTCCATTTATTCACAGGGTATTTTATCTTGCAGTTCTCAAGTATAACACTCTAGTCAAACACCTGTGCTTTACTCCACACCGCACTGAATTATCAAATGAACACCAACATTTTTTCTCCTGTTTTTGCACTGTTTTCCGTTTTGAGCAAAACTCATTTTACATTTTTTTTTTTTTAACTGAGGAAGTACATCTATTTCTAAAATTTGTAGGAATAGTTACGTATGTAGATTGAGTCATGCAGAGAAAGGATGTTTTGGGACATTAAGGTTTTTGAATATATTTTAGGGTTTTTTTAAGCACTGTTTTATGTAGGATTTCACTTTTGTTTAGGACAATCATGCTGAGGATACTTTCATCCTAGCATTGCAATGTCATTCTATTCAAGTCATCTTCCTAGCATATGACTGTGCTTGGGTATTATTCTCTTGTTCTTGCTAATTTAATCTCTGTTGCTTCTATTCTTCTGGGAACTGATAAAATTCTTTATGAATTTACATTTGAAAGATTTTATTATCACTTTTATGACCAAAAAATTTATTTTCTGTGCATCTTGACATTGCTGAAAGTATGCAAATCTCCTCCTAGTAGCCTTTCACCTTGTGGTGCTTTCACAGTAGGCAGGAGTTTCTATCTTTAGGCATGGTGGAGAATTTGTAGTAAAGGAAAGCTCCATCCAAATAAATGTGATTTGTCTGTGTAAGTACTCGAGACAGTTTTTCTGACAGTGTTCCAATATTTGTGGGAACATGATATTTCAACTACAGCAAGATTTATTTGTATACTGTGAACAAATATAGTCTTTGTATAAGTTGAAACTTTGGAGAGTCTTGTCCTTTAAAATGTCACATTTATTTTAAACTCTGCTAATACATACTCTGTTGTAAGCAGTTTCATGACATGAAATGTTCTTTCTTAAAAAAACAAAAACAAAACCCAAACCCCACATGCTATTTTCATGCCAAAATGTTTTGGAAGCCTGCATCTGGGTTTATAATAGAAGAGTCAGCTGCATCTTACTGCTGACAATTTTCTTCTGCCATCTCACAGATAGAAAGGAGAATGTGCACAACTGTAGTGGGTTGATTCTGGCTGGATGCCAGACACCCAACAATGCCACTCTATCACTCCACTCTGCAACTGGACAGGGGAGAGAAAATATAATGAAGGTTCATGAGTTGGGATAAGGACCAGGAGATAGCACTCACCCAGTACTGTCACAGGTAACACAGACTCTAATTAAAGATGCTAATTGAATTTATTAGAGCAGGATAGTGAGAAGTAAATAAGGCCTTGAAAGCACCTTCCCCCCACTCCTCACTCCTTCTCAGCTTCTCACCTGCAGTGGCAGAGGGAGACAGGGAATGGATATGAGATCAGTTCATTGCATGCCATCTCTGCTGCTGCTCCAGCATGGTATCCCTCCCACAGGAGACAGTTCTCCATGAAGTTCTCCAACTGGAGTCCATCTCGTGGGGAACAGTTCTCCACAAACTGCTGCTATGTGGGCCACTCTTTCATGGGGTGCAGTCCTTCAAGGACAGGCTGCTCCACTGTGGGTCATCCATGGGGTCACAAGTCCTGCCAGGAAACCTCTTTTCTCCCCATGGGTCTGCAGATCCTTGCCAGCACTCTGCTCCATCATGGGCCTCCCATAGGTTCACAGGTTCCTCTCAGGCATCCACCTGCTCTGGTGTGGGGCTTTTCCACAGGCTGCAGGTGGATTTCTGCATTCCCCTGGACTCTCATGGGTTGTAGGGGCACAGCTGCCTCACCGTGTCTCACCACCAGCTGCAGAGGAATCTCAGCTCCAGCACATGGAGCACCTCCTCCTCCTCCTCCTTCTCCACTGACCTTGGTGTTTGCAGAGTCTTTCCTCTCACATGTTCTCAATTGGCTCTTCTCTGGCTGCAGTTACATCTGTGCAATAACTTATTCTTATTTTCTTCTTAAATGTGTTATCATGGAGGTGTTGCCACCATTTCTGATTGGCCCAGCAGTGGAGCACTTTTTGCTGTCTGATTGACACTAATTCTCTGAATAAAATAAAAATATACAAAAGTTGCCTGTTGGGAGCATAAACAAATGGAGATCTGGACTTTTTTTGCCTGAGGATGTGGAGGTTCTGTTTCCCAAGTCAACAAACTATTATATGGAGTTGGCTTATTTAAGGGCCAAAATCACAGTACTCTTTATTTATACTCTATCAGGACATGAATTTTACTGGCACAATTATGGTGACATGATACTGGAGACAGTGCAAACACAGGGTAAAAATCAGCACCTGCTGTCACAACTTTGCAGTCTGAACAGACAAAACACAGAGAAACTGAAGGCACAGAAAGGTGAAAATATCCACTGAAGGTGAAGCAATTTCTTGAGTTGCAAGCTGAGGACAAGCCTGAGATCAGGCTTTGGTTTATTTAATCTCCTACCTCTTTGTAATTTCACCAAATTAGTGAAAAATTAAACATTCCTGTCAGCTGCTGAATAACAACTAAAAGAATAATTTTCTAGGGAATTAGCTTTACAACAGTGGTTAAATCAATTTTGGAAAGTTTATAAGAAACTGTGAAAAAGGAAAGGTGGATGAGCTGTTGCTTACTGATTCTTAGCTCAGACCTTGCTAGATCTCCCCATCATCCCGTTTATCCCAACTGAGAAAAAACTCAGGCAGATCCAGTCACCTTTTACCTAAAGCCATGAGATCTTCTGTGAAATCTCACAGTAATGTTAATAAAGCTGACAGTATGGATTGCTTTAGAACCAACTTTGCATGATAAACTTAACCATCTATCTGGAAAGCAGAGCTGGAAAACCCTCTTAATTTGTCTTGTTTAGAGTTTACCATAAATATCCCTACTGTTTGAGACAGAAGTAGCAAATCTGATTTTATCACCATTTAATAGTTGCCCATGACCAGTGCTGTCTGTAGAAGGGTGTAGGACCAGCATCATTTTGCCCCAGATGAGTAAATATCTAAGGATACAGACAGAGGTCCTAATGTAAATAAGAAATAAATCCTTGAAGTAAGATTATTTGTGATTATAAACTGAGATTATGTCCAGGATGAACACAGGGTCAATAGCTGAAGTGCCTTTTAATTCATATGTACCCTGTGGTGGGCAGTGCAGACTTTGTAACCCTGGGCACAAGAATGTCACAGTCAAATTATTACCCCAGGTGATTAAAACTTGTGTTACATATCCCATAGGGTATATACTGGTTGTATTTTACCAGTTGTGTAAAATGGTCTTTAGGCAAGAATGAATTGAGTAAGCTCTCTCCACTCCATATTTCCCATTCATGTGGGTTTCACACTTAAAACATTTTATTTTTTCATTTTACTGTTTCTTTTTTTTAGTTTTGCCCAGTGTGACTTTGAAGTGTATTGTTTTTGGTAATATTTTGCCTATCTATCTTATTACATGAACGCTTTTGCTTTTCTTTTGTGAAATTAATATGTCAAAGGAATTTAACTTGCCTTGTGAGAGTATGAGCCTTTGCTGTGAAAATGGACATCTTAATAGGTGATAGATAACACGTGACAGGTGACTGGAGCAACTAAAAGCTTGTTAGAAGCCAGGAAAAGCTAGTTCAGGGGCCTTTTCCTGATGTTTTTTCAGTGCTTTATAGAAGCATTCTGTATGGGCTTGGTATCCTGCTCCGGCTGCAGTGCGATCAGGGGTCGGTGACACGTATTCTATTCAAAGAAGGTGTTCATTAGTTTGATTGAGATGCTGAGTCCTTCGACACCTCAGCCTCGCAGTTGTGTACAGACAGAAGGGCTTGGCCACGCTGGGCTTGCGTCGGGCAGTTCGTACTTCAGGGGGAGCTGCCTCTGCCATTGGAGCCAGAAGCATTCCGGTATCCTGTGCTGCCCGTGATGCTTGTACCAATGAGCTTAGGCTGGTTTTGTGCCGGGCTGGGGGCTCGCCGGGCGAGTGTTACCCGGCAAACGCGCTTGGCGGCGGCGGGAAAGCTGATTGCTGGCTGCCCCGAGGGGCCGCAGCCGCAGCGCGGGAGCCGCGGGCACGCAGGCAGCGCCGGCCGGCCGCCTTGCAGCGCACCACTGACCCACATTCCCTGCCGGGGCAGGCCAGGCTGGGCTGGGGTGAACCCTGGGCCACTGTGGGTTTCTCGTGGAAAGCAGACTCTGCTGTGATCCTTCTCAGGCTTGCCAACACAGCTACAGCTGCAATTTGATGCTTGCAGTGTATAGCTCTGTGCCGGAGCATCAAATCTGTCCTCCTGTTTCACCTTCTGGCCATTAAGGGGTGGGGGTTTGGCTGTACACAGGCTTTTCCTAAAGAATTTTATGGGGCAAATAGAGAATTTTATGGGGCAAAAGGCAGCTACTGTTTCCATAGGAAAGTCTATGTACTTTGCAAGTGTTTGTGCCTAAAAGCTCCTTGTCTGAGTAAGAACAGTCAGTTTCTGGCCTATCCTGCACCAGGCTGTGGTTATCCAACAGTAATTGCCCACTTGAGGCATCTCATTCAAAACTCACACCAATTGTTTCCCTATTTTGCCTTTTTACAGTCTTCATTCTGTATAATTTTAAACCACCCGACATTTCTTATCAGTAAAATGCTAAGTTTATTGGAGAAGGGGTGGCATTTCTCCTGCAATAAGGAAAGAAATTAGTTTAAACTGGTATTTTTAAGGAATCTTAAGTGAAGTAGGTCTCCTAACCTTGATGAGTTGCAATAAGACTTGGGCATTTTAGCTTAAAATCCCAGCCTAAAATACACCCATGTGACCTCTGAGAAACTGCCTAAAGCCAGTGGTAAGAATTTATCTTGGCAGATAACCCACATCTTCCTGTGTTATGAAAGGAATCTTGCTCTCTTCTGAGCTAAATGTTAATTCAGATGGGGAACTGAAAAAAGATGTAGGAGAATACAAAGATTTTAAATTACTTTAGGTGTAAGAAAATGCTTTTAGTGAATAAATATATTTTACTGCAGGTCCTAATGCTGCAAGTTAGTCATATTCCTTGTTTTATTGCCAGAGAAGGTTCTTTGAATTTGACATAACAGGCAGCTTGTTACTACCTGCAGTCATAACTGCAGGTACCCAACAATTTTGTAAAAGTTCTTCAGTGGAAAATTCATGAGACTGGGGGGTGGTGTGCTGGTTCTTAGGATATTTACTTGCATCAAAAGTTTCTGCTGTAAGCCAGAGGCAGCATCCCATTGAATAAAAAGGAGAAAGAAAAAAGGAAAAAGTAACTTCATTTTTTTGTGTTAGTTCCATTTTCTGTTCTTTGTGATTCTTTTGTATATTCTAAGGCTCCTACTCTCTTGCACTTTGTGGAAAAAATACCATAAATGGAAAGGGAATATTTTAAAATTCACAGCAGTTTTCACATGAGATGAGGACCATTATTTTACTAATAGTGCAGTAAAAATATGTATGGCCCATATCTACTTTAGGTGATTTGTAGGAGACTTTTCAGGTACTTGTTATTTCAAAACCCAAAAAATTATATTTAGTTTGCATTTATCTACGTAATCTACATAATTTGCTTGAGTACTTACTTGTCATAACAGGATAATGTAGTTCTATTATTTGTGGTCTTTCTATACACCCCACTCAGACCTAAGAGGTGCAGAAATTATTGTCAGAAAATGATGGTGCATTGTAGGATGACCATTTGGTATTCATCTGGGAATTACCTGAAATAGTTCACAATGTTGCTTATACACCCACCCCCCCACAGCTATGAAAATTAATTTCATAGTTAATTTGGGAAGATATCTGGTCTCTGTTCATCAGACATCTTAGCATATTATGCTTTCAGGGCTTTTATTGTAATTCCTGTGCTACATAAATAATTTTTTTTTTTTCTCAGAAATTTTTCCAAGGGATTCCAGTCTAAAAGACAAGTTCATAAAACATTTTACAGGTAAGGAAGCTGCTTGTGTTTTCGTACACGTGCATATTCTAAATAGCTGCAAGTGTCGCACTAACTTTTTTGAGGCTCAACACCAGTATTAACATTTCCGAAGTTAAATGTGTAGATTTTAGAGCTAGAAATTTTTGTAGAACTCTAGTTTTATTGAATAATCAGCTGAATTATCTAGTGTAAAATAACTTTTAAAACGTGGTAAGTTAAAACAGTATTTAAAATTCATTGTTTAGATTTTATCCTCCTATTATGCTTTCCATATTTATTTTCACATTCACTAATTTTAGAACTTCTCATTGGACTGCACATATCTTTAAGAAACAGACCTTTTTGGCTGAGTAAGTTTTCACCAAATCAGAGAAGCTTTTTTGCATCTGTCTTACCTTGTATATGTATGGATGTTTATTTTAATAGTGGAAACAGATAGAAAGAAGAAGGATTAAATTAGTGTAAATGAAAAATAAAATTGACTTGCTCTTTCAAATATGAAAGTTTATGATGATTACAGTCGAGTACTTGAAAACTGAGGTGGAGTTGTATAATGCACTTAACTTTGGGAGTGTGTTGTAAGTACTGAGAAAAATATTGTACCCTCTAAATATATGCAATAAGAATTGTCAATGGCAAGGTGCTTGCTCTGAATCTTTGCTCTCCTGTTCCAGCTGTTCTGTAACTCAGAAAAGTGAAGGTCTCAAAGTATGACACTGCAAATCTCTTGGTGATTTTCAAGGTTATTTGAATTTTTGAAACTAAAAGCTAGGGAAATAGTTGGCTGTTGGAGCATGAAAAAGAGAATTGGAAATAATTATGCATTTCCTCTTTGCTGGAAATTTCAGGCAGTTCTTGAGAAGAAAGAAAGGGATTTGTTGTCTCTTTTGCATGGGGGAAGTATACCCCAAACCTTTGGGATAAGCACAGCTTTAAGGATCTTTCTGCCAATGGCTCACTGCAACCCAACAGCATCTACAGGAGCTGTGCCAGAGCCAGCTGGGCCTCCACCCTTGCAGTAAACAGTAATTGTGAACCTGACCATTTTCAGCCCATATGAGAAAGACATTAACATAGAGCTTCAAACTGTGCTATGCTATATAGCTCAGCAATACTGAATATTCCTCTCCTGAGAAGGACAGACAAGAAAGATTTGTTTATGTTAGTAATCCATTTCCTTTTCATTTTTAACTTTAGAAGCTCCTCAGCTACCATAAAAAGCTTAACACAAGAATCTGAGGAAGCTAAGTAATGAATACAGAATGAGTTTCATTACTTAAAACCAGGGAAAAAACAACCATGAGTTTTACAGAAGGTATTTTGAGAGTAGTAAATCATAAAAAAGAAAAAGAAAAAATACTTGAAGGCCTGTCTCTGGAGCCCTTCATTAAATTAATAGTCCTTTTCTGCATGAGTAGTTGCCATCAAAATTGCTGAAATTACTTGAGAAACATTAGCTGGGATGAATGAGGAAAGCAGGACCATTCCTAAATACTGAAAGTTTATTTGTTGGCTCAGAATTTCTGCATAGTCTGTCTTCCTCTTTCTTTCTATCTTTCTTTCTCTCTTTCTTTCTCTCTTTCTTTCTCTCTTTCTTGGTCTCTTTCTTTCTCTTTTTCTCTTCCTTTCTCTCTTTCTCTCTCTTTTTTTTAATCTTAAGATCTTCAGCGATGGAATTTTCTGCCTGTTGTCATTTTTTATTTTATTTTATATTTCATAGTTTTATTAGATCCTGTAATCCCTAGGCATTTTCTTAAAACACAATGGAACCTTGAGTTTTGTTATTCTGTTCCAATCATAATTCTACTAGTAGCCTTCATTAATTAAACTGTTCAATTGTAGTCCTTACTAGTTCAAGAAGTAGGACATACTAAACTAATAGTGAAAAAAAAAAAAGAGAGAAACTGAAATCAACATTATCTTTGTAGTCTATTATCTTTACAGTTTCAGGGTTAAGAAAATTATTGCACACTTCTCATATGCCAGGAATAATAGACACATTTAAAGCCAAATAAGAACCATATGTAACAGTCCTTGACTATAGGAAAAATCATAAATAATCTTGTGAGTCATGAAGCAATCTATCAATTTAGCTTGGAAAGCCAGCTGACACAGAGTGTTTTGTAAGGCACAAATAAAATTAACAGCCTATTTTTGATGACAGGGAAGAGAGCTGGAAAACCATATATTATCTGAAGGGACATGGAATTTATTTAGTGACAAAAGCCAGTGTTTTCTCCATTTATGCTGGGTAATTTCAAATCACATACTTTTCCTTGAGCCTAATTACTCACTCAGATAAAAAAAAAAAAAAAGGCAACAATATTCCAGTTCAGACTAGCAAAGGCTGCTCTTCCAGTTTATTGAAAAGCTTATCTGTGGGTGAAAATATCTACTGAAGTCCATTTACTAATATAAAATATATCTAACCTTCAAGTATGCTCATTGTTGTAGAGAGGAGTCTTCTCTTTTCTTCTCTTGAGCTCATGGCAATTTGGCTTCACTATCCAGAGGGAATTAGCTTGATGTATTTTACCAGGCTCAGAAACCATCTCCCAAGTTGTGAAATAAGTATTTTTTCCCAGAAACGCTTCCTGTCTTCCTCTGAAAGGAAGGTTACCCAACACAGTCTGCTTCACATGGATCATTTTGTAGCATTGCTTGAAACTAGCTGTTCTGATTCAGGGCTCCTACTTGTGCTAAATTTAGATTTAAATTTAGTCTTATTCAGTTAATGTCAGTTTATGGCAATGTTTTCTGTCCAAACCACAGGATACTAATCCCCAGCTCTCAATGATGGTCTTGCTAAGCAGGTTACGTGATGCAAATATTACATTTTTGCTCTTCTTTTCAACTTGAATGTCATCCGTAGTACTTTTCCAGGGCCATCAGAAGATTTGGAAGGGGTCTGTGACAACTTGTTACATTTGAGCCAGGTTTTTATAGAAAAATAGAACCATAGAATGGTTTGGGTTGTAAGGAACCATAAAGATCATCTAGTTCTAACCCTCTGGCCATGAGCAGAGACACCTTTCTTATCAAATATTAATGTAAACAGATGGCACTGTATATCCAGAGAAGGGAGCAGCACTCTATACCCTGGACATGCAGGAATTTGCCTTGCCAAAGATGAAACACATCCTGCCCTGTGCAAATCTGTATGCTTTTCTACTAGGATTATTTAATCAGGAGATCAGGTTCCTAGATGTTATTCAGCCGTCATTTTTCTTTCCTCAACACCCACACTGTATATTAAGAATTTCATAAACCATCTATGTGCAAATTAAAAGCTTTAGTACATGAAAGTACTTAATCTTTCCAGGGATCAGAAACTCATATTTACTTAAAATATTGCTTTTATTTATCTTTAGAAAGAGTATCCTCATTCTGGGTGCATTATTCCTTCTATGTTAGACTACAGACAACTGTTGAGCAAACTAAATTCTATTGTAATTGTCATTCTATTTTTCACCATATAAGAAATTTTACTGCTAATTTTCAGTTGCTGGAATTTCAAGGCTAAACCAGCCCATCATGTTCGCTTCATTCTTCTGGTTTTCGTATCATGAGCATAAAGGCACAGCAACAGAATTTCTTTCTGTTAATTCACTAGCATTATTTTACTTGTGTTGCATCATAGTTGTTCAAGGTATAGTAAAAGATTAAATGCAAGTTTAGCCAAGAAAAAATGAACTCAATGCTGTGTGTTGTTGTCATTCATTGAAGCTGCAGAGCAGTGGCACTGAGAGCTTGTTGTTAACTCCTCCTTACTTTCAAACAGGGCCAGTCACATTTTCCTCAGAGTGTAGCAAGCACTTTCATCGGCTGTATCACAACACAAGGGACTGCTCGACACCAACCTGTAAGTAGCAAAGTACCTTTTAATGCTAGCTCTGATACTTGTTTAAAAGCAACCCACTTTTCCTATTAAGTGTCTGATGTCCAGGTCCTTTTTTAACAGCTGCTCTTTAGCACTACACTACAAAACACACCCAAGGTCTTCTAAAATATAAAGATTTTCTGTTAATGCACTTGCTGTCTGCTGAATATCGTGGAGATCCTTCAAAGTGATGCTGGAATAAATGAAATGAAAACCACACTCTGAAAAAACCAGTAGGGCATGCTTATGCAGAGGCCACACAAGAAACCTTGTTCTCCTTCCTGCTCTCTTTAGCTTTGCTTGTGCAATAAGCTAAAACCTGAACCATTCTTTACCTTCTCTTAATGATCAATAGCAGGGTTATATCTTGGGGGTTTAGTATATTTCAGCTTGTGAGGATAATTTTCTATACTCACTGTTAACACAAAATCATTTGATTCATCATTCTGTTATTGATGTTTTCTGTTTTCATCAAACAACTTTCCTCTGTAAGACTGCAGATTTGCTTTAACACAGCCTGAATATAATTTTGTCAGAGACACTGAAGAATAGATGTGCTCTTAGATAAAATGGATAAAAAAGCAAATAAAAACCCCAAACCAAAATGGAAATTCCTTAAATAGAAGTTCAGCATCCTCTAGTGCAATGGACAATTCAATGAAAGTGAGTGGAAAACAAACAGTATATTTTAATTAAAGAAGGTGAATATCATTAGGAATATGTAAACACAAACTGTGGACCAGTTTGGTGCTTTGGAAGCTTTTCAGGATTTAACACGAAAAAACAGTGACACTTTCTAACTACATCACTCAGAAGCACTGTTTATGAGCAGCTGAGATGCTCTCTCACCATAGCTCAGCAGGATTAGCATTTAAAGGGGGATGGAGCAGCCCTCATCTCCCTTTGCCTTTAGGCTTATCAGAAGCTGGAATGTAGCAATCCTTGGCTGATCCTCAAAAGATATACATACAGCTTTCTAAGCAGACAGATGAGTATGCAAGGCATGTATCTATTACCATGCTGTATACCTTGATACATGGATCCAGAGCATGAGAATATTATTTGGACTCTCATATATTGCCCGAGGGCTTCACTTTATTTATAGAGAAACACAGTCATGTTATTTCTCTTCTAATTAAATAGCTTTTCTTAAAAACAAGACTGTGATTTAGAATGAAAAACTTATTTTTTAGTTCAACTATCAAAGCAAACTGTAAAATAAAAAGGGTGATTTAAACCAAAACAGAGTTTTTGTTCCCCCTTGTATCAGGCAAACCCAAAGTAGACTATGAGTTACATTCACCTGAAATGTTCTGTTCTAAAAAGGAGAGCTAAATCTTCAGAAATGTCTCCACCTTATCCAGTACTCAGGCTGATCATGGCCAAGAACTTTTCCTGTGTCTTTAGAGGGGTTTGATATTTTCTTTTGGGGACATTTAGTCATCACAGGATGTCTGAGGATGAGTTATTTCCTCTTCTTCTGACATGTTTATACAATGTACAAATATTTTCTGAGGAACTGAAACCCACATAGCACTCACTTTCTTGCTGTTTGGCACAATTTATATTAAGTTTTATTGAAATATTTATCAAGCAAGAGAAGAAATTAACATATGAGTATTTCTTGTTAGCAAATACCAGAAAGAATGGCAGTGACTCCTGAACCAAGTGGTTGTTTGAACCAAGAACACAAGAGAGAGGGATTGGAAGTGGGACATTAGTATCTTCAGTCTGATGATTAGGAGATATACTTAAACATGGAAAATATGGAATTAAAACAATATTAATACTAAATTGAATAAAATGTTTGAAACAGCTTGACTTCTGACTATGTCATGGTCTGAATGGTTAGAATAGCCTCCCAGTTAATGAATTAAATTCCTCCAGGTGCATTTGGGAGTTGAACCTGGTCTTCCACATCCTAGGAAGAAACTGCCTGGTAGAATTTTAATTCTTGCCATCACTCACTTTTCCTCTAGAGCACTGACGATGCTATAGTACAATCTAATATTGCATTTTGTGCACATATTTTCATGAATTTCCACCAGATAACAGTTTCACTGTGTGGAGTGTCTGAAATTCTAGTACAATTTTTTACATTTAATTTTATGCAGTTTTTTGAGGGTATCTGGCAACTGAGATTCATTATTACTGTGGGTAATTTTGTTTTATAGATTACAAAAGGTGTGCAAGGTTGCTAACGAGATTAGCAATGAGCCCTTTGTGTACACAGTCCTAGGATGTTTGCTATGTAAGTATCATTTTCCCCACTCATTTTCTTATTTTTTGAATGATCTATGGTTTACTTCACACTTGTACCTTGTTCTCAGGTGTGCATACAAAAATATGGTCTTAACAAAGGTCTCAACATGCAGCTTTGGCACTGCAGAACTGACTGGTTCCTCTTGGAAATACATAGAAGTGCAGATACCTCTGACAGGCCTTGCTGTAATAAATTACAAATCACTTGTGGCACTACAGTCCATAATTATACACTGGGTGGCCTCTCACTGTTCAAAATTTCAAGGATTCTTCTTGGTGGAAAAAAATGCCCAAGGACATCATCAGCACATTTATTTCAGGGTGTTCTGCAGAGGACTTTGTGGTTAACCCATGAAAGAAGGAGAATATCTTGGCCTCAGGTCTGCCAATGCAATCTTCATAGATAATCTGTCACTTCATTCATTTCTGGGACCCCTTTTCATTTCCACGTTGTCTCCTGAGAATTTCTGAAAAGTAAATACCACTTCATGGTAATGGAAGGAAACTGAACATAAAGATGTGACAAAGCTAGAGGCTTCACTAAATAGTCTGAGAAAGAAACCAGCCCATTCTCGTTTATGACTAGCATGTTAAATTTGTTAATTAAACAGCATTGTCACTGATAGAAGAAACATCTCCAAGTCAGCTGTTTTCTCCTGTTGTTTGAATATTGATAAGACAGTTATGCTTGCAAAGGTTAATTTGAAAATAGGCACTGATTGCTATTATTAACCAATCAAATGTAAAAACCAATGAATTTTATTTATTTAAATCACTTTAAAGATGGTTTCCTTTCACCACCTCCTCCTGACAAATACTGCAAGCTTGGAGCTTGGGGGAATTGTGTGTGTCACTTCTTCCTGCATCAAGACTTCAATTCATACTAATCAAGAATAAGAAAAGAAGAGTAGGATATGAGTCAGTGTTAGCTGATTTGATTTCTCAGTGGAGGTGGGATTCATTTTGGTGGCTGTGCTTTAAAAAATATGGCAATATTTCAGTTCTGAGAAGAAATGACATAATTTCTTCCTCTTCTCTTAACTATTTTCAGTCTCTTTGGCCTCTTGATTTCCAGGTGTTGCAGATGATTTTGAATATACAGAGGACAATGAACCAGAGACTGACAAGGCATCTCATTCCTTTGGCTGTATCTCCTTTTCATGACTAAAGGCAGGAATCCTTTTCTGAATTCCCTATTTAGAAAAAAAAAAAAAAAAGTATTTTTTTGGGAGGTGCTTAAATTCCTGTTTATTTTTAAGTGCTCTCTTTTAAATCTCATCTTTCTCAAACATCCCACCATTCTTTCATTTTCTGCAGTTTTATCTTTTTAGTCTCTGTTTTTCCTTTATTGGTATCTATTTACTCATCTGGATTCACGCATCAGGGCTTTCAGAAAGATTTCTGGTGTTCCAAAATCTTCTTTTTTTTTTTTTTTTCAAGAGAATGAGTCAAAGATCTGCCTACATATCCACAGTACAGAAGCATCTATCTCATCCTATTTCCATCTTTAAAATACAAAAGGATCAAAAGTTGCTATGATTTGCAAAACCAGGTGTTTTAATTTGCCTGCCAAAAATACACTTAAAGACATGAAAAATAGGGAAGGAAGGTTTAAATGGTAAGCCTTCCTAGCAGGTCATGTGCACTGTGTTCACTTAAAGTTGTATCTAGGCTGGCTTTCTGTCTACTTCGTTAAAAATAGAGAAAACATTATAGGAAAAAGTAGAGCCATGATCTGAGTGTTTCCCAGCTGTCTCTGTGCTCCCTCACCCCATTCCTCAGCATCAAGTACAGTAGACAGTTTCCACTGCAAACAAGATATCCTCAGATCTTCATGTTTGCTCTTATCTACTGATTCTTGAAATGGAAACATTTTCTTGAGAAGGCTGAAGGGTGTCAGGAGTCTCTCTCTCTTCCCTGTTAATAGGGAGGGTAACAAAGGAGCTGTATATGTTCATCCCTCAATAACATTGCATTTCTAGCATGATTCTCTGATTGTTTTTGCTCCATCTTTTGGCACAGGGGATCTGTTTTCCTCACCACCCTCACAGTAGCATAGAGAGGACGTGGCCATAGATCCTGCTGCCTGTAAGGAAATTTTCCTTAACTTTAACATCTGAGAGAGTCTTGGAGATTCTTGGTTTCCTTGAAGAAAGAGGCTCTCTCACTTGAAGAACTGACAGCTATTTTTAAGTCTTTTTCCTGCCAGTACTAAAATAGGCTGCCTTTTCCTCATTAAAAAAAGAGCTGCAGTGCTATTATGCAAATATTTTCCTTCCTCGCCTGTAAATATCCGGGTGTGCGAAGGAGACGTGGTCTTTTCCTCTTCGAAAAGAACTTTGGCTTGGGGATCATCTTCCCTGGGGATCTGGTGGGACAAGCCGTGGCGGGATGTTCAGCACCATGGAGAGGTCCGGTCCGGCGGGATGCGGCTCCGGGGCTGGGATACCGGGCACTCGCTGCCCTTACAGCTCTTTGAGTTTTGGGTGGGCTTGTTTGGGTGGGTTCGTTTTGGATTTGTTTTAATTTCCTAAGTCAGATCGCTGCAAATGGGAGTCAAGCATTTGATGAAACCCAGAATGCAGAAATCCACATGACTGGGGATCTTCCCTGCGAGGTGCAGCAGCGCAGACCCCTGGGTGTTAAACCTCTGGGCATGGGCGCTGAGGATTCGCCACGGCAAAACTCATTAGTGCTCACAGGAGGGCAAGACCCACGGGCATTATGAAGTTAATCTGAAGATTTATGCAATCTTCAAGAAACTGTGGTTTATGTACAGAATTATACTAAGCTGTCTGCTTCTCCCGTTTTAAACTAGTTATAAAATGGCATGTCCTTCTCTCTTGCAGACTTTCTACCAAGGAGGGAATTCTGATTTGCCAAGAAAGTGCCTTGAAATCTTCAAAAATGGAGAAGACATCTTTTATCTTTTTGATTTACAACGTTTTGTTACTAGATGCATTTTATTTTCATATATTTGTCCAACATTCCATATTTGTGTGAAACATTATTTTATTTTGTAAATTTGTTGCCTATAGTTCAGACAAGCCAATTATTTAAATACATTGTATATAAAGAATACTAATGATAAACTGATTAAATGTTATAACCATATGCAGGGAGTTGGTAAAATTTTGCTGTTTCTCTTGTTCCGTTGTATTTACATTGTTCTGCTCAGGCTCTTACTCTCATTATTTGCACTAACTTGAAATGCAGAAGTCTGTGTAACTGAAATCTGAATAAGCTGTAAGTGGGGAAGTTTTACTTGCCATGGAAGATATTTTATATTATGAAGCTTTGTTAATATATACATATATATTATTGCGCATCAGAACAAATTTGCTCAGAAATGCACCTTGCTTTCAGGAACATTTGTATGACTATTCTGGATTTTCATCAGTTACATTTGTACCGGCACTTATAGAAAGAGTTGCAAATAATGTAAATATAAAGACTGGAAAACTGCAATGCAGTTTTGGTGGAATAAAGAACATAAAAATAAACTATTTTACAGGAGGGGTTATTTACATATATTAAAAGGTTGCTTATTTCATATATAAATTTAATCTCTCTAGTGAACTTGAAATAATCTTCCAATGAGAACATCAAACTTGTGGGTTTAGCATTTCTTTTTCAAGTGGTAAATTTTATTCAGCCATTTATTCTTCAGCTGGATATGGTGCTAACAAAAATACATCATATACCTAGTTTGAACAAAAGAAACCATCTGCAAGTATGTAAAGAGGGTAATAAGATAGTCTAACAGAAGAGAAAATGCTTTAAAATATAATACCATAAATCCAAGGGGTCCATCAGATGAATTTGGCTGGTGACACATCAGCCTTAAATATTTGTAGGGAATCCAACACAATATGCACAACTACTGCACATTTTTTATTTAAAATCAAATTATGATGGTCAGATTTGCTATCCATTTGTCTCAGCTCTTTTATTGCATGCTCATGTGACTGCTTTACAAAAAACCTAGTGTAAAGTGAGGGTTTTACAGTCAGGCCCAGACTACTTGACAACACACATTGATTACTATGCTCAAATCACAGTTCTTGAGATTGATTGACCATTCAAGACAATCCCATCAGATTAAATATTATCTCTACCCTTTTCCTCACTGTGGGCTCCATGAGCCCCTTAGCTTCTATGCCTAGCAGTTTTCCCTCTACAGAATAGCAGGAAAACAACCCTAAGATCCCTCATCAAATAGAAAAGAGCTGCCTTGTTATCCAAAGGGTTTTTCTTCCTTCTTTCTATATGTTCAGTGTTTTACATCACCAAAGCTGTGCAGTGTTCTCTGATGCCCTAAGCAGTCCAATCCACAACTTTTAGAAGTAGTTACTCCATCTATAGTCCCAGCTAGAAGCTTGTCCTGTGCTGTTTGTATTTGTGATTAACTGGATTGGTTTTCAAACTTTCTGCAAGATTGCTCTTTTGATGAGAGCAAAGTATTCAAGTCTACTTCTAATCCATGCTGGAGTCAATATTCATACTGAAAGTCCTGGTGGTTTGAATGGTGAGAAGGATAGCTTTGTTTCTCTGAGTACCATACTTCATAGAAGGATTATTGGCCAAAACATTTCAGTGGAGGAGAAAGGATGAGGCTCAGAACAGGCAAACAGGCTCCAAGAAAAGCATTTGTCTTTAGTCTCAATTTTATATTTCCGTTCTGTTTTGCTAGTTTTTCAGTTAAAAAAAAAAAAGTTTCTCCTTTCTTTTCTCGAGGGACTGAAAAGAATTCAAGTGTTAAGGTTTTTCTGAAAATTACTTTTTGTGACATCTGAATTCCAATGAGAAAATCTAATTTGGGCTTTTTAATACAATTTTTGGGCTCAAGTTTAATGTGCTAAATCAAGAGCTTCACCTTTGAAAAAATAAAGAAATCTTATTTCTATTGAGTAGAAAAGTGATCAACTCCCTACCTTAGAAAAGATCCACAGATGTTACAAAAACGCAAAGCAGAGATTAGTGTGACAAGTTAAAATATTTATGAGGGAAAAAAAATTCATGAAATGATTAAAAGGATAAACCCCCATAGTTCTTCTTTCCCAGAAGTCAAATGGCTTAGATTTTTTTTTTTTTTTCCTGGAAGCAAGTTACTCTTTGAGACATTTGTGGCATGGATCTCTTCTTTCTGTTTGGCCCCTTTTGGATGCTCAGTATGCTCTAAATAGCTGGAAATAAAACCAACTTTTCTGTACCACCCCTCTACCCATTTATTTGTCATTATTCATTATAGTTTTTAGATGCAGGGATACTAAAGCTAGTATCATAAAAATCACAAAGTAGTACAGCACAGTCACTTTCCTGTTTGACCTGAAACATAAGTTGTAGTCCTAAGATCTGTTAATGCATTTTAGGAATCAAGTCTAGAGGGTAGTTTTTTGGAAACAAAATAAACAACTAAATGCCATAGAAGCTGAGAGATGATGATACACTCAAGGAAGATGCAGTTTTGTAATGTTTTCACATGACTTTTTCCCAGATCTTCTTTGATTTTTTTCTCATGCAAATGAATCAAAAAATATTTTGGCTTCAGAAATACTTCTGATTATGGCTTTTCCCATTACCATGTTGTCCTTGCATGCTCAAAACTTTTGTCTAATTTCTGTCCTGGTGGAGACTATTGGATAGGGACAGAACCGGCCTCTACAGTAGTGCTTCATCCCAGCTCTTCACTCTGGTTATCTGTTCACCTTTTTAAACCAACTTCATTGTTCCAGATTTTGCATTTCTAAAAAAATCCCACTGGTGACAAATACCATATTTGGTCTGGCAAGCTGCAGAGAGAAGGCCAACAACAAAAGGCCAAGAGCAATTTAGCCTGGATCTGCATGAATGGAGACTATAACCCAAAGTTCAATTTTCTGTCTTTATTGCTGAGAACATCTTAATTTTTATCACAACACTGTAAAAATTGTCCCAGTCTGTGTTTTGGGTGCTATTCAAATGGATGGACAGAGACCCTGTTCTCATCTCAGAGAGGTTAAAGCCGCAGAGTAAAACAGTTTGAGGAAAGTGTACTTGAAAACAATGAACTTTTGATGATTGGTGAGGTGGAAAATGACTTCATTTTCGGCTGTCTAAATGCATCACTTAGAGATTTAACAGCAGAGAGCAAGACAGCCAAGCAGAGATTTTTAAAAGGAACTCTTCCTGTGGCAAGGGCTCTCATTGTAGAGGGGACGGCTGAAAGCTTTTTTAAAAACTAAAAAGAACTTGATGCTGCAACCACATAGCAATAAGTGATGGCATGAAAACCTTGTAAGTGTCAGACACTGAACTTTAACATGGAATGAGACATTAGTTGTAAGAAAATTATACCATGGAAGACCTTGAAATGAGAATAAGCAAAAATATGGAAAACATTAAATGTCAGAATCACCTGGGACACAGGCGCTTGTCACCTATTTTGAGGACCAGAAAAAGTATTGGTAGAGTAACTGAGAAGTAAAACAACAAAATGAATATATTTTCAGACCATATATAAAAGATTTTATTAATGGCTATGTTGGATTTCAGCTACAGGAGGAAATGGTGAAGTTGAGACAGATTAGAGAGATGAATACAGTGGGCATAGGAGATGTAGAAATCCTAATTATTTCAACCTGGCCAAAGAAACCAGCACCTCACAGACATTCTTTCATCCCACCTGATCCTCCTTGTACACCATGGGATGCCTAATTCACCTGGGACAGAAGCTTGCCCTGGTCAACAGAAATAGAAATGCTGCTTAGAGACCTTTCAGAGCTACCCAGCACCAGGTGGTTTGTCATGAGAGACTCTGAACTGGAACAACTGGTCAGTGCAGACCAGGATGAATTGCTGCCATACTGGGAAAGAAAGTATCTGCCAGAAACATGTCCCACTGCTCTCACCATCCCGTCATCAGGGGCCGCCTGCACTGGACCTGAGCTGGGAAAGATTGCTATGGAGAAGAACAGGAGAGGTACAAATAAAAGGAATGAAGGTAAGCAGCACTCAGTACTCTGGAGTATGGGTTTTGAGTTCCCTAGGCTAACACTTGCTGCTGGTCTACATTTAACTTCTTTTCTCCTCCATTTACCATATTAGAGTTGAACTTAACACCCAGTCCTACCTCCTCACTCTGTCCATGAATATGAAAGCCTTATTCCCTGCTCACAGACAGGTATTTAAAAAAAAAAAAAAAAAAAGAAAGTCAAATATAAGCTATTTTCATTAAAAGTCCACCAGAGAAAGAACAGGGTACAAATAATTTGTGAAGCTTTCATGTAGCTTCACTGTAAGATGATAATTCTTTAATATTTTGACAGAAATGTTTATACCATTTGATAGCATGCCTTTTTCTTTTGGGCCCAAGGATGTGTATTTATTTCAACCATAACAACATCACTTTACTGTCCATGTAGAGCCTTACTAATGTAATTACACTGCACAATGTAATGATTATAATTAATTTAGCTTTGGTGTTCATTTGTCTTTATCACTCCTGTAATTGCATGGAAGTGCAGTAATTCTGCTCCTTGCCTTAGTAGCTGATTCATTTGCTTACTTTCAGCATCAGAAATTTTTTGTGCCCTCCTATTGAAGACATGTCTTCTAAAAAGAATTGTCCTGTTTTTGGACTTGCTATCCATTTTTACCCTGAATATGGTAATTTTTGCATTTTATATATGAAGCAACAAGTTCAAGGAATAATCACTAACTCATTTACTACAAACAAGCCAGTTATTTTTATTTCAAATATTCCCTCACAGTCATGCACTCTTACTTATGAAGCACATTTGGCAGTAGACTTCTGTTCTCTGCAATATAAACTCCATTTACACCGTTCCCTTAGAACTTATTGTCTAAATAGTACATAAATTAAATAAATCCAATTTCTGTAACTGATATTTCTTTTCTAGTAACATTCAATTTAATTAGAGCTGAACAATGAATTTATGCTTTCAGGGAAATATTTCATTTCCATATCATAGAAAATTTTAGCTTGAAGCCCATCATTATACCTGTGCATAGAATGTAATATGACTTTTCTCATGCATTGCTTCCTGATTATCCAGGTAAAATTTATTGTTTTAATTGTTTTCCTATCACTCAGTTTCTTAAGGTCTGGTAGCAATCTTTTGCAGGTTAGCTTTCATCTTTGGTACCCAAAGTGACTTCTTATCATCAACAAAAATACTTAAAATTGATAAATTTTTGATCACGCTTCATAAGAAAGAGGTATATTTTGCATTTGGTCATAAGAGAGGGCTAAGAAAGCAAAAAAACTGCAGCCTTTCCTCTGTTTTCCATTTTGAACTGTGCTTCTCCCAATAAACATGCCCCTGCCTTATGATGTTCTCCCTGAGGGTCTATATAGCTCATACTTTCCTGAATGCCACTTCAAGTGCTTAGATAGTGCTGTATGCAAAGGCTGTTTAAAGTTTTTGTGTCCCTAAACTTGTGTGAACTTGAGCTATTTAGAATCTTCCATGGGAATAATTTGTCCTCACATGATCTTCAAATCTTTATTGCCATTTCCATAAAATGTAAATTAGTAACTCCTTCGTGTAATTCCCTGCCTGAGACGTCTATATGGAGATGGAGTCTATAGGAGTTGACTGGACAAACTTCAGGATGATGTTTTGAAAGTATAAGACTCTAATTTGTTTCACTGTCAGGTTTTGAAACAGTCTTATAATGGCAGTTTTTAACATTTTTTATTAGGGGACTCAATTATGTTTATTAAATTATTTTAATTAAAAGATGATCAGATGCCTTCCTCTAATAGGTTAATTCTGCATCTTAAGAATTCTCTCCCATTCTTATACCCCAAAGAAAAGCAATAAATAACACAAATGGCATCAGAGCCTGAAGTTAGCAAGAAGAGGGAAAAGGGTCTTAAATTTTGCCTGCTCTTGGAGAGACTTCAAGAGCAGGTCTTCCTTCACCTTTTCCATACCCTGAGACTGACTTGTATCTCTCTTACATGAGCTGTGCAGCTATCAGGGCACATTAACCAGGCACATGGTTTATTTACAGGTGATAACCAGAGACAAAGTATAAAAAGTCTGGTTCTGAACGCTAGAGGTTTAAACATGCCTAGTCACACACAGACCCGGGGTACACAGCACATCAGTCACCAGCTTACATTTTGTTCTCACTTTAACAACAGGAATGTGTTTTTAAGTGGTTCTGGGGCTGAATTGCTTCTGGTGAGACTGGATTTTTTGTCAGTTTATGGAGCTATATTGGATTTCCCCAAATGAAATAAGTGTATCCATGATACTGCTTGAATTCTTGCAGCTCATCTGTACAGAGTCTCCTGGCTGAAGGCTGGCACCAAACTGAGTGTCAGGGTTCTGAGGGAACAGCTTTGTTCTCTGCTGCCTGATATCCTCAGGCCAGGATGGATAGCAGTTCCTCAGGCCCAGGGCAAATTTAATGGAGTGTGCCAGAGTCATTGTCACTGCTTTGCTTAAGGAGGGCTTTGGAGTAAAACTTTTCTCTAGTAGTTTTTCGTTAAGCCTTGATGGCATCAGTAAAAGTTTGAAAGAATTTTCTTCCCAGTTTTAGTTTTCATCCACGTTGAATAAAAACAAGAAACACTGATTGAGTCACACTCCATCTTTTCATCACAGTTCTGATTTTTGAAGAAGCAGCAAAAAACTTGGAGTCTTATTAGCACAATGTAAAGCAGCATATTTCAGGAATTGCTTTTAGTTCATTAGACTAGAACTGAGCTAGAATCTTGTTAGACTCAAAGAGATCCTGGAGACCTCACAGTACGGTGAAGACTAATGTGCTTTGAAAGAGAAGTAATCTTTGTTGTCATGTGTATAAATTATTATTGGAAAGAATAGAGATGAATTCCAGTCTGGCTTATGTTTGAAAAGAAGGAGTGATTGTTAGAACTCCCAAAATTATATTATATTCCTTTACATTTGTAAACAAAAATGAAATAGATACCAATGGAAAAACTCCTCTGAGTAAGTCAGGGAGGAGGAAAGAAACCTATGAAAAAGTGATCATGCAAATGACAATAGCTCCTGGAAATGACTAAAACACAAGATCTAAATAGAAGATGTTCGAGAGCTCTGGAGGGAGAAATATAGGGCAAATTTCACTTCAAAAAAAAAAAAAAGGTGAGTTCAGGATAGCATGAATGAGTGACACAATGTACCATGAAGTATGCAAATAGAAAACTTAGAATGTATTTATCTTTTCCCTAATTAAAAAAAAAAAAAAAAAAAACCACCCAAAACAAAATAAGCAACACTCTCAGAGCTTTCAGATACCCAGGGCAATGGCAAGTTCCTGCATGGGAACTGTGAGAAACCTGCAGTCTCAGGCATAGGCTTAGTAGTCTGTCTCACCTCTTTTGTTGAATAAATCACAATCATTTTGGTTTGCTTTAATTTTACTTTTCCATCATAAAATAGTGAACTATGTTATTATTTAACATTAGCAATACACGTGATGGGAGGACAGGGAAGAGCCGAGAAAAAGGTATGTGACGTTTTCAGAGGACCCTTTAGTGGAATGGGGAGTGCATATTCCAAGGCTTCTTTCCAGCTGGTGCTCTGCCCAGAATAGAAAACCCTAAACCAGAACCACAGTATGTGAAGCTGCTTCAATAAATCTGGCTTAAACAAGTGTTTAAGTTTATTAAGACTTCACTGTCTAAAAGCTGCTTGGAATTATTGCTACAGCTGGATTATAACATTCTCTCACTGGTCCAGTACTCTTTCCTCCATGGAAATCTCATCACTCATGTCTACTTCATCATGATGATTGCTAACTTTGAGCCAAAGGAGGCACATGTACGATAATATTTTTGTCATGTGGAATTTTTATTTTTAAATTAACATAAGGTCTAATAATAACTGGCAACATGATATTTGCAAAATATCTCAAAGAAGATGAAATCTAGTCAAAACTTCCACTAGAAGAAGCTGTCTGTGCAGTAAATCTGTCACTCCTAAATAGAATTCCTGTCACTTGTTAACTAAAGTAATGCAATGGTAAGAAAAAGACTTGGAGGTGACCTTGAGACTTGACTCTCCCTCTATAAGATTTAGCACTCCTCCTCAATGATAAAAGTTAGATTAATTTATTTTATGTTTTGACATCAAATCATATGGAAGAAGGGACCTGGAGAATGGGGAGAAAATGTTGAAACTTGCCTAGGCATAGAAAAACCAGTAACAGCACAGGTTTTAAATAAGGTATTCATATTCCATGTCTTGGAAAGTGCATTCTGGTTTTAAGCTCCATGATGTTTCTGTGACTGGAGCCTTTGGTAAAAATGTACTCTCTACCTTTTTACCATCTCCCAGAGCAAACTTGGATATGTAAATAAGCAGAGAAGTGCAGTTTGTTTTAACCAGCTGAGAGCCTGGAGAAACAGATTAGAAGTGGGAGGAGAGCATGTCTATTCACTTCACTGCCTTGCAGTCTATGAGATCCTAGCTGACAATTACTATATTAGGAGCTCAATGTGAAATAAAGACTCTGTTCAGATTTCTTCCCCCAAACCGTAGACACGTTTATCCGAGTTTTATGTATTATATTGGGTGAATTCAATTAGTTTGTTTTTAAAAAGGCAGTATGTGCCCTTTTCTCATTTTAATAAACTTTATAATTTCCTCAATTTCACCTATATTTTGCTTTCTATGCTCTGTATAATCTGCACTTTGTCTTTGTAGACAGATTGCAAATAGCTGACAGGCTGATCTGAAATGAACGGCCAATGACAACCCATTGTTAATTGGGAAAGTTGTTGAAAAGGGGCTCCACATCAACTAATGTTTTTAAAGCTTATTAAATATTTTTGATCTATGATTTAGAAATATGAAGTTGTTGCCAGTAACAGTCATGTTAAATAATCTCCAAAATGTAATCATATGGATTATTTGATGTCCAGACTGATTTATAAGACAGGCCTGCTTTAATATTGCATTAATATTAGCAAAACTAAGGCTACACATGTAGAAATATGGAACACAGATCATAAATACAGAATGAAGAATTACTTCCTGAGAACTCTGGGAAGTGTTCTAGGTTCATATTAGGTGTGCTAAGAAGTTATTTACTGAGAGAAAAAAAGTGGTGCTACATTTGTGATATGTTGCATCACAGTGTTTAACTTATCTCTTCTCCTCCATATCTGTAGTTTATCTGTACAGCTTCAAGATTTGTTGTACAGATTTGTTGCATAAGTGGGGAGAGAGCAGGGATGGAATACAAATGTCTGGGAGCTGGAAAGTATATGTTAGAATGACAGAATTAAAGGGCTCAGTCTGCCTAGTTGATTTTTAAAGGCTACCAAGTAATGAATAGATTTCCATGTTTAATTACTTTCCCAAGAGTAAGGCACAAAGGGACTTCATAAATTTGTATGGAGAGGTACAATAAAGACTAAAAGCTGGAAGCTGGTGTTATGCAGATTTAAATCTGGAATGGCCCTAAATCACTAATGATCTGTTGAGGTATGTTCAATTCTCTGGAAGCATTAGGAAAGAATTTAAGATGGAGGGTTTTCCAAAAAATGTACTAGGATAATTCATAAATTATTAGGCTTAGTAAGTAGCTAAACATATTAAGATGTGTTGGCCTGAAAACCATAAAAATTTGGATATTCTAATGATCCTTTCTGGCCTTAAAGCCTATGCTTTTTACTCTGCCTGTTTCTTTTTAAGTAAGACTTCTGGACACTGGCAATGGCTATACTCTGTAATTAGGAAATCCTGTCAAGCATTTTAGGACTACCTTTTCCTGCAAGAAAATGAAAGGTTTTTGATGCTGTGCTGATGGCATAGAGATAGTTTTGATGTATCTGACATTTCAGATGTGCCAGTACATCTATCAGAAACTTTTTTGTACTTCCATGATAAATTATAAAAACTATTTTGAATGATAGTTCTCCCCTATACTCTAAACTATTAAAATTAAGTTTGTTTCTTGACAGATTTTTTCTGTACACGGGACAGACATGAACAAGCCAACTATCCCTGCTATGTAGTTAATAGGTAATAACACATCACATAGTTTTGGCTTTCCCCTTAGTGGCTGTGTATGTGACAGGAGATCAGATAGAACAACAGTTTTGTGTAACTTAACTTTTTCTGAAATTGACAGAACACAGAGAATGTTCCTTTTTTATTTAAAAATATTTTAAACATCTGCATGCTTTCCCAACATCACTCTAATGCTGTACTCACTTACTGTGAGTAGATGTGTGAGTCCTGGATAACTGCTGGATAGAGAAATGGAAAAGACAAAGTCTCTCCAGAGTGATACAAACTGCAAGCCACCCAGAAATTCCTGTGATATTAAAATATCTGAAGATGAAAACCAGGCTATGACTAAAAATTCCAATTCAATAATTTTGTAAAAAAAATAAAGATGCCTAGTATTTTAAAAAGATTTTTCTGGGTTTTTTTTTTTTATGGGTCTGACTTCCCCTATTGTGATTTACTTAAAAACAGAAATGCACTACAGTCGTTGGCCTGACTGGTTACTAGAGAAGAGGAACAGCAGCAGCATTAAAATATTGCCAATGAATAGCAATGAAGATGGTATTTTGTGCACTGAATTTATATCACTCACCATTACACTGGCAAAAGTTTCTGATGTCTAGTACAAAAATAGAGAAATAAGGGAGTCCTGCTAGCACTATTTACTTTGGCTGTCATGGAATAGGCTATGCATCTTCTTCCATGCTGAAAAACCTCTACATAAAGGTCTGCTAATGTCTAGAACAGTTCCCACAGTCTTGGCTTGTGATGAAAGTAACATTCTCTCTGTGTCCTTCATGGCTTTCTTCCCATTTGGCCAAATCTGAGTCCCTGCATGCCAGAGATCTGCACCATATGTCGTTTGTATATCTGAATGATGACAAGGATCAGCTGATATAAAACATGAGGAAAGACATGAAGGCCATGTTTGCAAGAGGCTGGGGACTGCAGGGGGCAGATTTGCACTAATTCACATCAGTGGTGTGTGTCTTCAAAGCATGCAAAGCTCCGGTTGTGTGCAGCAGAAGAGCAGCACATCAGCACTGTGTTTGTGCCACCTGGCACTCAGCAGCCCTTGGCCACAGTGCTCAGGCAGAGCTGCTCTGCAGCAGCGACATGTGTCTTGGGATCCTTTGATCTCATGGGTCATTCTATAGATCCTCACTTAGGAAAATGTTTTACCCTGCAGAACAGATGCGATTTGAAAGCCAATTACTCCAGTCACACAGATTACTCCAGTGAAATCTGGATCATCAGGGTTGACTGCACTATCTTATGAAGATGACATCAGAACACTGCAAGAACAGGTAAACAGTCAAAAACAATAGCATGGGGTGGTTTTTAGCACATCATTAAGCAACCTTGTGGGCAATAAATGAATAGTTCCACACACCTCTTTTGGTAAGGTGCACGATCTTCTGTTCCTCTGCTGTGCTCGTGTCCTCTTGTGAGCTACTATTAACCAGAACTCTCTGAGCACACCACACAGTGACACCCTCACGTAAGAACCACAGCTGGCTTTTTGGCACCCACAATTCATGTGATGTAAATTCTTCACTTCTTCAGAATAGATCAATGAAGTGCTAGTGAGCTGCTAGAAAGAATATGTAATACCTTAATTGAAGTTTTGGGTTTGCTCAGTTATTCCCCCTTATTTCCCTCTTTTTGGTGTTACTAGGCAATGCTTAATATTCTAACTGCTATTTCCAAATGAAATTCTGTTTTCAGGCACCATTTGTGTTTCAAAGTAGTCTGGATGTATCAGAGAGAGTTTAGAGTACTTTTCTGCTTTATCTTAGCAGAGATGGAAAGATCAGAATTGATTTTTAAAATGATAAGGAATTCTAGGAAATTAATTTGTGCAATAGTCAGAACTTCTCACCCTGAGTGCATAAAATATAATTCAAAATGAGTACAGTAAATCTGAACAAACCATCACGCATACAAGACAATGGTCTGTCTTTCATCTTCCATCTCTCCTATGGATGTTTATCCACCAGTGACTTTCTTCATTTGCTGTCTTTGATACACTATTAGGAAGAGTAAAAGAATACAGTCCAGCAGCTGTAGTAGTACTCTTTGCAGAATAAAGTCTGCTTGCTGCTAAAAGCCAAGTTAGGGAACTGGAAAAGACAGCTGAAATTGCAACTATACCAGGTAAAAGAGTAGTGCTTGAAAAGTTGGGAGATAATTGCACTGACTTTGCTTTTCCTTTTCTGTTTCTATGTCTTTTTGCTTGCACCATCACAGAGGTGATATGTGGGCACATATGCTGCAAAAAACATGCTTGCTTCACTGTCAATAAGGAGGATGCAACAGGTTTTTCCAAAGGGAGTGAATATAAATATTTGAGTACATTCTGCTAAGGCAAGTCTTTCTTCTGGCCTTTTATTTCATTTTTTTTTCAGCTTCCCTGTTTTTCTGCATGTTCCATATACTTTCTTTAGGATATTTTCTCTGTTTCTCCTGTCTTATGCCGTTGTGTATAACTCTACAGATGTATTGCACAGGAAATATTACCGTGTCAGAAGAAGAATTGTGCTAAAACTGGCCCTAGAATTATTGACAGGAAGGTATAAAAGGCTAGGGAGGTTTTCTCTGTTTGACATTTTTTAGCCTCTTATTTTTCTTTCTTTATTGCTTTCTTCAGATGATGTCTTGGAACTACAGTAGATGGTGAAGTTCTGTGAAAAGAAAATATTGTTAAAACCATTGAGTTATTCAGCTGCCTCCTAAATTTTTAGCATTTGTATGAGTCTTTTTATTTTTTCAAAATGGCAAATTAGGTAAAACATTAAACTGAAGGAAAATCATGATCCAAGTTTATTCCTTTTCATTTTGTAGAGATGTCTATGGAATATTTTCCAATTAATACACTGGAAGCATTACTGTTTGAATATTTAAATGCTAATCGAACAAATATATAAGAAAAATACAATGTAGGCAACACCCCTGCTATCAAATAATGTATGCTATGTCTTAAAAGCCAGTCCATCTGAATTAGATTCTACTCTCAGAAGAATCTATTCTCACCAACAAAATCTTGAAGAGTTTATCTCTGTTTGCTGCACCTGGCCTGGGAAGTGGACTTCAGCTGAATATGAGCCTGTGATCTGAGGGTTATTCAAGCTTAGGTGATTAGAGCCCCAAAGGGTAAATGTTATCAATATATTTATGATTTAAAGACAGATGGTGCACAGCTGAGCTGAGGGAGATTGGAAAAACACAGTTGGCAAGCAATGTCTCTTTTTACTTTGGTTAATAAGATATTTAAGATTGCAGATGCTGTTGCAGAGCTTTCTTTGATTACATAAGAAATATAGAAGACAGATAAGGTTTAGCTTTTCCACACATGGGGCTGATTCCTCAGCTGTCTCCAGAGAGGCCTGGAGATAGTTGCCCTGCTCTCTTCCCTGGCCCGGGCTCTTCCTAACCCAAGTTCCCCCCAGTTCCTTTTCCCAATCTGCATCAGAAATTGGAGCTAAAGAGTGATTGCACTTGCATTCCTTTGCCTAAGGGCAGCCTGATGGGATCACAGGGCTTTCCTAAGATTTCCTGGCCATTCTTTCTTCCCTGCCCAAAATGTAAACCCATGGAGGCAATTCAGGGAGCAATGGCCCAAAGAAGAGATTGCTGTTTCTTCTCACAGTGTGGAGAAATTGCTCCACAATTTTGCTTCACTCCTCAGAATAATATGTTTATTTTCTGTTCTATAATATAGCCCATGCTTTGCCCAGAGTAGTCACTGTTTTTGGTCTAAGATCAAGCCCCTTATCTTTATGGTGCTCAGTAGTAGAACAAATACTGAAAATATCTCTGTATTTGTATCTTTCGATATTTATCCTTCTAAGCTCATGATGGCATGAAAATATAGGGAACAGTAAGAGAGCCATGCTGTCTGTGGTTTGGTAGGAAAGTGCTCTGTAAGATATTAATTTCCCAGTAATCTGTTTTATTCTCTAAGCCACCTCAAGTAGGGTTATGTTACTAAGTCTGAGCAGTAGTGCATTTTCACTTCTATGTCACTACTCACTGTCATATTTAGTTTCTTAGACTGCTGATCAACTCAATTGTTTCCCTGTTGCCAAATGCAGTAGTCAAATCACTGGAACCAGATATGTGAGTAGATTTTGGTCAGCTTGATAAAATGCTGGAATTGTATTTGCACCATAAATATTTATATTCTATTAAGCTTGCTGGTTAAAATAAAATAGCCTGTGCTCCAGGCATTTGACCACTGGGATGAGATAAATATGAAAGTAGAGTAGCCATGGCAGAAAGCCAGTGGAAATTAAGGTATTATGTTTGAATATATGCTGCTGGGAGGACACCAGTTGGTTAGAAGGCTGGTAGCAGCTAAAGTCACAGAATAATGTGTTTGTATCAGTTGAGCACAACTATAGCTAAGGATTATTAAAATCAAATAAGAATTCATACCTCAGTTGAGATGGTGGGGGAGACTCAGACAGAAGCAGTGGTAAAGCTTAAGTCAAACTAATTACAAACTCCTCTAAAATTTCCTGACTTAAGTGTGTTTTCATGCCTAGGTTTGGGGTAGCAAAATGTTCATGTACTTCCGTGGGTGAGGAAAGAAGAAAGCAGCTATGTTCCAAAAGAGCTTTCCGAAGGATTATGTGATTTTTTATTTCCACTGAAGTGTAGAAGAATTCCTATGGATCTTGTTTTTCAAATGATATTTTACCGAACTTACAGTTGTAACTTAAAAGAAACTGACATGTTCTAAATAGCTTTTCAATATTTATTTCAGCAATATCATTGATGTGTTTGGAGCAATCTCTCAAATATTGAGATATAGTGGTTTCTATAGTTGTATGTAAGAGTGATTCCTCTTCCAAACCTGTCTGGACCATTGGAAAGTGAAATTCATTGATATGAATTATCAAATGTCTGAATTCTTTGCAGTTCCTTGCATCCTTAGAAGTTGTTCAAAATAGCAAATTGGTAATGACAGCAATAGCTAATGTATCAACCATGGTGTAATAGCAATTAATCTTGTTTCTTCTCAGGCACACCATTTAGAAGGGCATGTGCACAGCTTAGATAACTAATGCTGACTACTCAGATATCTGAGGTTTTGTGATATCCCTCCAAACTTTAATCAAGCTACAGTGTTGCTGCTAATGAAATAATACACTTCTGTAATTTATTTCATTACGATCTGTTTAATGTCATTTAACAAGTGAGAGGCTTTGATCCTATTCACAGAATGTATGTCAGGGCTGCAACACCTCCACACAGGCAAACAACATTCCAGCAGTAATCTAAGGCCTGTATGAAATGCTTGTAGTGTGATTCTTGGGATATTCTGTGCAGGGCCAGAAGCTGGACTTAATGATCCTGATGTCTCCCTTCTGACTCAGCATATTCTCTGTTTCTATGGTACTAAGCAATTACACCATCATTCAAGTTTCAATAGGCCTTGTTCTTCATTTTCATTCATCCACATAAATTGTGAGCTGAATTACTGCTTGATCTGTTCACCGACGAATTTGAACCTGAAATTTGTAATGAAAATCTCAAATAGTCTGTAGAATTGTCCCAGGGAAAAAAGTAAACATTTAATTCTTGTCAGTCATGTGTGTTTTGGCTTATTGATATTTTTTTTTAATTAAAGGCAAATAAATCTCTCTCCACACACCCTCCAACTGACTTTGCATTCAGAATTATTTAAAGAGTGCAGCAAATATCAGTTTGTCTTTTCTGGGAAGATTCTGAAAACCAAAATCATTTCTACCATACACAGTCTCAAAAATACATGCAGCAACTGTACATACTAGGTGGAAACAAAATAGATTTTGTTATGTCTAAAAATTTGACATCTTCTCTAAATTTGCATCATCAATATTCTAATTAGGCTGAGCAGAATGAACTAGTTTATTCACTGTAGAAATAGAATATTTAGTCTAAATCCTATTCAAGGTTATAATGCATTCATATGCCTTTAATCTAAGGTTATTCATCTGCTTCACAAGGCTGTCGATGAGATGGACAAAAATCCCCTTGTTCCTAAGAACTTACCTGGCTCCCAGTCTTTTCCTTTGCCTGGGGAAGACTAAATTTCTCAAGATGTTAGTGTTTAAAGGAGAAAATTCCTAGGGGTGCCTTTTCTTGGCCTGTCCAGCACTCTTGAAAGGACTGGGGAGCTCCATTAGCTTGGATGAGGAGCTCCATTAGCCTCGATAGCCAAGGGACTTGCAAACAGAGCTATTTCTCACACAGGCAAGTGCTCTCGTCCTGCCCATCCTGCAATGGGCCATGCTTGCCCCTTGCAGTTCAGAAGTCATCTAGGCATTAACACAGCTGAGGCAAGATGTTTTAGTTTGGGCACAAAGCCATGTTAAATTGGATCTATAGCTTCCAGGCCACAGCTGGCCTGTGTCTGTGAGCTCAGAATGCTGGCAGAGGAACTCTCAGATGTCTTTGGGAAATGTGTCTGGTAGATTTATGTTTCTCTGGACCCCATGGAGAAGAGAGGCATTCTGTTAGATAAGCATATAATGCTATCCTCCCATAAAGCACAGCAGGGGAGAAAAATACAGCCTCTTAGGTCAGTTCTGATCACTCTAAAGTGCAGCCTGAAATCCTCCAATTTCTTGGGATGTTTCATAGTCTTTGCCAAGTTCACACTTCTTATTGCCAAATTAGAGGCAAAGTTGTGATGTTGACAGGGTTTCCCAGCTCTTTTGCTTGAACCATTTAGAGGTGGACCGATGGCACAGAGAAAAACCCAGGCTCTTTCAGTGGTGTAAAATCCAGGGCTGCTGGTGGGGGGTGTTAGGTGTTTCATGTCAAGTGGGAGAGCTTCACTTAGAGATAATGAATAAGCCCCAGCATGAAACTCCTTGTGGTTTTAATAGACTGCACATTCCTTCCTATGATATGACAGAGTTGTAAACAGGAATTAAAAATAAATGATGCTAGAAACACACACTTGTAATTTTCTGTGTTAATATACAGGATATCCAGCATTCTTTTCAAAGAAACAAAAAAATACTCTATGATATTAGGAAAAAAATTAGGAAGAACTTCAGCAGTTATTTCCCTGCAACATGTTTCTATAGCTGAGTGAAAAATCTGTTCCTTTCCATTATGCCAACTCTGGTTAATTACCTAGGGATAAATCCTGCAACAGATGTTTTACCTTATATCAACTTAGCATATTGCTGCAAGGCTTTCATGCAAATTTTCAGTGTTTTGAGAACACTACAGGGCTTGACTAAAAGCTCAATGTGGCCTTTATTAAACAATTTAATAGCAAATACTGACAAGAATGTTTGCCTTAAAATAGTTCAATACAAGTAGCTCTGTAGCAGCCAGCGTGACAGGCCCAGTTCTTTGAAGTCCTTAAACTTGGTAACCATGTCATTCTTTTTGCCTATAATAATGTAAGGACAGCACCATCAAGTCCTTTGTGAAATTGTCCATGAATATAAAGTACCTGACACTTCTGACATGGTCAAATTCTCCTATGGAGCTTAACACCCTGCAGCACCACTTAAATCTTGGGAGCTGTCATTCTTTTAAACTCTTTCCCACCATCAGGAAACTGTCCTTCTCATGGTAGTGTGGCTAATTCACAAGTTTCAATTGCAGCTTTGAAACACGCAGCAGATTGGACCTAAATAGAATAGTGAACATTGAAGGTAGTTGGAGGAAAAGAAATATATCCTTTTGTTTTTGTGTTGAAAAAGAAAAAAAAAGAACCATAGCTTTTCGTGCAAAATGCTCTCAAGTGCCATTTGATCACAGAGCTAAGGTACTATTGCAAAGTGATGTAGAAGTATCTCAGACAAAATGATTTATCTGTCTCTAGTTGCACACTTAACATCTGAAGGAAGGGTAAATATCATTTAAAAAAAAATTCTATAGTTTCCTGTTATGCCACTTGACTCAAAATTCTCTTGCCACTGGCACAAATCCATGCAGTCCTTTTCTCCTGTGACCTGCATTTACAGCTTTTTAGACATGAGACAGTCATCTATTTATGCTAAGCAGACGTGAATGTGCAAAACCACCTTACAATGTTTATACAATGTATTGGGAGTTAAGCAGCTGTTAAAGCTGGATATCTGTAAGAAGAATTTGAAGAATACTGGTTAGAAGAAAGTGAGTTTTTCTTTTGTTTTATAGTGCCTGGTGGCTGTCTGCTCTTGAAGGATCAGACATTCAAATAAAATGGATTTTTGAAAAACTTTTTAATTCCTGGAAACCCAAAAACATTCTAAACTTCTGGTAAGGCAAGAGCTGTAGTTACAGCTGTCTGGCAAGTTGATGGCAGAGGAAAAACTTGAAGTTTTTCTTGAACTTGAACTGTCTGGTTCAAGCTTGATATCTGCAGCCCCCAGTAACACAACTGGCACTAAGTCACCCATTGAAGCAAAGACTTCATGTTTATTTATGTAGGCTTGAGCTATGTATTATTGACCTGGGATATGAGCATCCTGTGTTTCAGTGCTGCAGCTTATAACTGGCTCTTATAAAAGGCTGAGGATATAGCTCAGGGAAAATGGATGGGCATAGAGCTGAAATTGGCACAGTAGTTCCAGATAGTACAATCATATTATGAAGTAAAAATTTAGATGGCCATTCAGATTTAGAAAGAATAGACAGTTAATAAATGTATTTTCAATGATAGGAAAAATCCAGGATATTTACTACAGAGTAGAAAAAAATACTCTTTTACTCAAAGTGTGACATTGCATGTAATTTTGGACAATTATTTTTTCATGGGCCCACAGTTTGTCTGCACAATTGTTACACAGGAAAGATACGACTTCTGTGCTCTAGGAGGAAAAGAACATCATGCTTCATACTGTGAAAAATTTTTTTCAAAGGGTAAAATGTAGCTTGGTTGCAAATTCCATTTCTATAGGGAATGTGTAATTACTTTTTCTGAGGGATAGAACAGTCAGCTGATTTGATTCAGTTATGATCCACCTTTAATTTTCTGCTTCCTCGGGCAAACAAACTGGATAGGAGATATAGGTGAGATTTTGGACATTCTGCATATCCATGAATGAGATAAGCCAGCCTTTGGTGGGTTCAGTACTATTCAAACAAAATGGTTGCCAGACTTGTCATATTCAGAATTTTAGTTTCAACTGCTTCTGTGTTACAGAAGTATTACAAGGACTAATGCTACAATTAGTACTAGAATAGAAGTAATACAAGGAGTAAAACAATGTCATTTTCCCATACTTTGGAATTTAATAAGATGACTATGAGCATTTTTTTCCAAGGTATGAAATTTATTGATATTTTCTGGGTACCTGAAGTTGGAAGGGACCTTTGGGGTCACATAGTCCAACTCATGGTTCTTCATTTCCAGGTTGTGGAGGCAGAAGGGAAGCAGGAAGAAGTTGTCTAAGTTAAGCAAACACAGTAGGTATATTAGGCATGTTGGGGGAGTGGAAGTAGAGTTTGAAGGCTAGAAAAGCACAGCTGTCTGCCTCTCATATGGGGAGTTGCAGTCCAAGGAGAGGAAAATCCATCTCTTCCTACCAGGCAGAGGAAAGAGGCAACTCTCAGAGCTTTTTGTGTCACAAGAGAAAAGAGGAAATGTTAAATGGCCAGCCTCGCTTTTAGCCAAAATGATGATCTTAAAATAGCTGTGAACTGATAAACATAGTCTGCAATTTTGTTTTCCTGTGTTTTTCTTTTGTAATCCTTTCCATTACAAGAAACACATTACAGTCCAACCTTCAGCAGAGCTGAGCTTTCTTATCCTACATATTAATGAATATCCACGAATTCTAAAGTCATTTTGGTAACCTGCCAACGTATAGTGCTGCTCCCACAGCAGCAGTCCAAACACAGTTCAGGTGCATTGATTACTCCTGAATGACAGGTGTCTCAGATCTGGGAGACCAAATAACTCACACTTTCATTCTCCAGCAAATTGTTAAAATATGCCTTTTGATCTTGAATTGATTGTGTCAGTGTTCTATAGGGAAGAATCTCCCTTAGTCAAGGGTACTGTTAATTTAGAGGAAAGTAAAGTGATTTTTTGAAGTTTAGGATGGGAGCAGAAATCTTTTTCCTGTTCCTGTGAGGAGCACCTCCAAAAGAATAATTTTATTGTCACATTTTCTTGAAACTGGGCAATCACTGCTGGTATTTGAAAATGTATTCTGAGGTACTATGATATATTATGTTGTTTAGGGATTTTCAATATTTTAATTGTATTACAAATATGCCTGCTTTCTTTCTGATTGTCAGTGTATGAATTTTCCTGTATTTATTTCTATAGCCCTGGTTCAGATGATTAGACTCATCAGATCTACTTGGCAAGTATTTTTGTTTCTGTCATATCTAAGTCTGTACCAAATATTGTTAATTCCACTGAAATTGCATCCTCAATTGAATCTTACATTCTTTTTAAGGTTTTTAAAAGCTCTTGAATTCCATATCTTGATGTATTTTCTAAATACATACAATTTTTTACTATTAAAAGGCGTAGCTCACAAATGGGAGAGATTTCTTCTCTCCAACCCAATTTTTCATTGAAACCACAATTCTTTTTATATATAGGCTGTATATTTCTCTGATTTTAAGGTCACCAATTGTTTAAAACTAGAGCTATCTTCTTTCTACATTTTGATCTCCCTTGACTTGAACTCAGCATTTCCCAGAGTTCAGATCTTACTCAGTTATTCATTCCTTCCACTTGGTAGTACAATATCAAGTTCTATCTTAAAGCAAGGTCTTTAACTTACATGCCTGAAATGCATTGTAATCGACTGCCTCCATGTGACTTCTGAGAGATAAAAACTGCTTTTCTCAACAGGTCATTTTCCTCATCCACACACAGAGCCAAGAAGAATTAATCTTGGGATCTTTTTCTTCATTGCATAACTGGTCTGTGACAGCAGAGAGGGAAGAGCCAAAATGGATCACACAAATGGATACATGAAAAATTACTGCAGGATAATATCCTTTTATTTCTCTCGTATTTATGAAGCAAAAATCAAAAAAAGTTATCAAAAAAAGTATTGTTTTTTCAAGGCAAAGGATGCAGAAATTTGGTATATAAACCGTGCTTGTAAGTAAGAAGGTGACATATTGAATATAAAAATGACACCTAAAGAAACTTGGTAATAAGATTTTGTAATTGTATGAGCTCTTGGTGGGAGTGCCTTTCTAACTCTTTGTAACAACTTACAGAAATAAAATGTAGCTGCTCAAAGAGTAAAAGTTTTAATTTTAGATCAAATGCTGAAATACAGTTTTCATTTGAAATAAATGAATACTAGGGATTCTTAAATTAAAAATTGGTGAATTACATTTTGTTATTGTCAGAGTATAAATTGTCTCATAATTTTTCTTACAAAGAAATAAAGACAAAATTCTGAAGATCCAGTAGAAGAAATTTTAATACTGAAAGTTAATAAACTCTTTCCTATTTTGAGGAATTATTTAGGTTTCTGAGATAAAAATGTTTGTCAGTCTGCAATTTAACATATGACCACATAATCAATTTTTCATTTTCAATTATTAAAGAACATATAAAATAAAGCAATTTGAACATAAATTTTAGTCTTAAAGGTGTTCATTTTTCTAATCGGTATGCTAAGTTGAATATATTTTGCTCCCATTTCTTTTGAAGAACTTTTAAGGAGTAATGGTGATAAAATCACTAAGGTCAGCTCAATTTGATGAGGAAAGTAACATCAGTCTGGATGATTTTATCTGAAGAGATAACAAACTGCTCACAAAATGCCTTCCAGCAGTACCCTGTATACAGCAGAAGAGGGTTGGGAAATGGGTGGAGAGAAGCAACAAACCTCTGGGGAATATGAATTATCCCAGCAACACGACTGGGCCTCGGAGAGGGGACAAGGCTCCAGTGTGTTGGCTGGATCTGTGTGTGGCACATCCAGCAAGAGCTGCTAAAGGTACAGCTACTGCCAGATGACACCACGGTCTGAGGAAATTGAATGTATGGACTTGGGGAATTACGGCAGGAGGGAAGCAAAACTGAGCAGCAGGAGAGTAGCTGCCTCTATACCCTGTTCCAGGAATAAATATTGTTGTTAATGAGCTCATTCCTATATCCCTATTCCAGGGAATGAAGTGCTAATCCACCAACTATTGACCCTTCAACTGCACAATATTTTTGCAGAATCCTATTTAGAGAATTTTGATACATTCTTGGAGGGAGTCAGAACGAAGCCACGGTTGAGTGCCATTTTCTGCCTCTCCATGCTGACTGCTTGCTGACCAGATATGTTTTTGTTAGCTCGATTGTATAATGGATCAATTAGGCAGATAAAGACGGCCTAAATGGACCACCCCAAACCTTGATGGCCAGCAGCTGATTCACGTGGAGCATGTAAAAGAGTAGTTGATTTGCTTCCATGTTTTTGCAGATGCTACAAGGACTGCAGTTAAGTTCTGAAGACCATTCCATGATCCTTCTCCTTTTTTAAATAAAATCAAGTTGTCCCTAATTTAGATTGTGAAGCAAGGTCTGTGCTTTGATTCATTCAAGCTACAAAATCCAATGACTGGTGGAACACTATGTATTTGCCAGTGAGAGATTGTTACATGTTCAGTTTGTGGTCTGTCTGAAAAAGAAGCTGTGTCACAAGATGTGTCACCATAATGTTCACTTGGTTGGCCTGCTTTCAACACATCCCCTGCATTAAATGGAATTTTCAATGACAAGCGATCTCCTCAAAAGAGAATTAGAACCTAACCACTACTGGAAAGTGGAGGAAATCAAAAGTCTGACTCTCTGCAGCCATTAGTAAAGACCAACAAGTATTCATTCTCCAGATAAAGTAATCACTGAAATGAGAAATCATTAATTCTGTGAAGGTTTATTTGTTTGTGTCAATTCTGAGTCTTTTGAGATGTTTGTATGAATAAAACATAAGAACAGCATCAAATTTGTGCATGCATTCTAACACCTGTAGGCCTTAGAAGAGATTCTGTAATACCGAGAAATTTTTGATAAATTCTGAAGGTGTTTTGGCATTTCCCAGTAAAACCTGATGTGAAAGTAATATTTGGTACTTGCTGGCCTACAGCATATTATTACAGCATATTATCTGTTAGTAACTGAAAGGTAGAATCAGTACAGCTCATGAAGGTGAAAATAGTAGGGAAAAATTGATTTAGATTTTGTGTTAAAATTTATAGCAATCCAAACTTTGGATCTACTGCAGTGAAGAGCAGCAATAACGGTAATGAGAATGAGAAAATATTAAAATTAAGAATAAGCAAATTTTTATTTTCAGACTGTAAATGTGCTTGCCAAGAACACTGTAAATTCATCAAAACATGCCTCTGAAGTAACAATTTCCTCAGCAGAGATTACTGTACCCTTGTGTCTTCAGTTGTCCTACATATTGTAAATGCCATGTTTTAATTTATACCAGTAACATTGTCATTATTGTATGGGACATTTTTCTATTTAATATTTGATATTTAAGCCTTATACACCAGAAATCTTAGATATTATAATACCTTTAATCCATTATCTGGATATCAATAATACAATTATGGATAGTGGTTTGTCATGGACTGGGAACAGGAGAGTAAAATCCTGCACTTTTGTTCATCCTGCAGCTTTAGAAATCCTGTGGTTGGAAAAGAACTGAAAAAACACCAGGGTGGAGAGAGCATCTCTGAGTAGTGGGGGTCACACAGCCCTTGATGGTATCAAGTTACAATTGCATTTGGAAAGGATTTATTACCCACATGGTGATGTATTCAAATGACAGTCCTTTGATTTGCACTTCTGAGTAGTGGACTGCTTTCCAGTATCACTAATTCCTCACTGCAGTGCTTTATCCTCCTGTCCTGTTCTCCAGTTTCTACCAAGAACTCACAAAACCACTTTAGAACTCTCTTTCATCACATCTTTGAAACACATCTATGTGATAATCTCCAGATTATCACATAATACAGGAAGTTGAAACAGAGGTTCATGAATCAACTTATTTTAAGGCATGTTTGCCCGTGTTCCTACAGACCAATGCAACAGGGTAAATTCCAGAGCAAACTGAAGGCTCAATGCACTCCTCAGTGTGTAAATCAAATGCACAAGTCTGATCCTTCCTCCACACCCAGCTCATTACAAAAGTGGGGCACACCAACACAGTTTTAGTCAAACTTCTGAGGCCAGCTGTGGTAGAGATGCCAACAACCATTCTTCCTGTAGTTCCACACAACCAGCACATCCTCCAAAGCAGATGATTAGTACCACTAGCAGAGGGTTACTGAAATTGATGGGATTGTAAGGCTAGCTTCCAAGTCAGAATGCTACATCATATGGACTGGATGTAACAGCCTAGTTCAGCATCTCTAGTAAATCTGAGGATTGTTACATTTCTGCCTGTCAGTTGAGCCATAGTAACTAACCCAGAGTACATGCTTCACCAGAACGAGTGGGTAACGTTTGTCACCTTCAGTGGAGGATGACTCAAAAAGCATCCAAGCTAGTGACTTCCTCCTTATCCCATGGGCTATGTGTGTATGCATCATTTACCATGGCCTTGGACAATGAGTAAGATGATGCATGTTGGTCTTGAAGTTGCTGTTGTCAATTTAAGTATCTAGTGAGCCTGCAAAAGCTGAAGCTTTGGAGTATTTTGTTGTTTTATTTAAAAAGCAAGTTTTCTAGTGCTGCTTAATAACAAAATTCAGGTTCCTGAAGTATCCATGACTAGACTGTGTTTATGTAATCTCATGATTTTTAGCTAGCCAATGTGAGGTATGTTCATATAGACTAGTATTCAGGAGTATACCTCACAATACACTTCCTCCTTCAGGTATAACTATTTCAAACAAAAAGACAAGCCTTTTTGGGCATATTGTTAAAATACTATCCCTCCCTGACAGGAATGCTTTGAAGTGAAGTGTTTATGCCTAGTTAGATTTGCAAATGGCTAACACAAATACATCACTTCCCAAGATGTATGTTATGCTTCAACAGAACGATTAGTTATGAAATTGTGCATTAATAAAAACAGTTGGTTCTCTTTGTAGCTCAACTCCCTTTGCCCTCACTCTATATACAATAATGTCAAATAGCTCTCTGCAGTACTTCTGAATGACTATAGCTACACTATAATCATAATATGTGAATTTATATTATGCATGAAAGGTCATGGCCTGTGAGGAAGTCAGTTTCTTTTCATGCATGTAATCCTTAAGAGTTAGAACTTATGGAAGTTAGGCAAAAAGAAAAAAAAAAAAAAAGACCAGGCACCCCATGGAGTGAGGTCTAAAATCTTGATCCTGTAAAAGAAGGTACATATATAACAGGACATTTGGTGAATAATGGAAAACATGCATAAAAGACTCCCATAGATCAGGAAATATGTGCATTTCCGTACCAAACAGAGGCCTGGATCTTGTAACCCAAGTGAAAAAGAGACCTATATGATACATCTGTCAGATTTCCTATGTCAGAAAGCAAAATTAACTCGTAACTAATTAATTACTAGTGTAAGAGATGAAAAGATTTACACATCAGAACACCATGAAACTTGTAAAGAAATGGCAGACACAGACAGAACAGTAATTTAAATATTCTGGAATGTTGTTAACATCACAGTTTTAAGAGAAGTATTACTTCTTTGATTTAAAATGTCAACTAAAATTTTTGTACCATGGATATTTTCGGTTTCGAAAAGGAGGTGATCATTGAATAAATACAAAGTGACACTATTGTTTATTTACTAGCCATAAGTTAAAAACTGTTCTTGACTTCATCAAGCACTGAATGAATAAATAAAAGAAGATAAAACTATTCACAGCCAGAGGAATTCAGTTCAGAGGATTTATTGTTTTTTCTCGCCCAAAGCCCTATAAGCTCTCTCATCTTCTCCAACTGTGGTCTTCCTTTTTCACTGATGTCCTCGAGTTATGCTCTTACTCAGGTTGCCCCACAGACTCTTTCAGGTTGCAGCTACAGAGGTAGAGAGGCACAGGGCTTGTGCTGGGCTTACCTTTGCTGAGAAAGAGGCAGAATCAGCCTCATCTTATCTGCTCAGTGGGATCCTGCTCTTCCTTCACCTCCACACTTCCTAGGCAGGAGCTGGACTGCAGAACCATCACTAGTATCATCTTCTTGTACCACCTCGAGATGTAAATGCCACTCTACCCAAGCAGCACCTACTTCACCCATGCCCACATCTGATCCTCTTAGTATGGGTCTTCAGGAACTTTGCAATATTCTGCCACACTTTGACTCTATTAAAAGAAGGCAAACTTTGTTCATTCATTTTCTGTGAGACAAAGGTTTTATGTTAGTTGGTACTGATGTCTTTTATGCAATAATCTCACCAGCACTTTGCCTTTTATTTTGTAAAGATACAAATTATTTTGTAGACTCTCAGGATAGGAATACATGCATTTAAAGCTGAGGAAGAATTCTCTTTCAGTTATGCAAAAATTCATGCCCTCTTGATATTCTGAATCTCTAGGTCACAGAGTTTTCATTTCAAGCAATAACTTCTCTGGCACTTGCACTAATGTTTTAACCAAAACCATTAAATTCAGGAAATAAATAAATGAAGGAAGGAAGCAATCATATTTTTACAGGCAAACAAGCATAGGTGCTAACTCCACAAAAATTAACTGGAAGAGTTTGGATCTCCTTATGACTGGAAATGTACCAAATTGTTTGGCAGATAGTGTGTAGGAGCAACACATCCTGTTAAGGAAGATGTAAGTGGCTAAGAAACAGAAAATTCAGAATGCAGGTGGTGTAAAACCTTACTAGAAAAAACATTTTTGCAGTTGTTTATTGTTTGAAGCAAATGTGTTTCAAAAGCTCACATTTGAATGCATACATGGATAACACATGAATGAACCACAGCTGAAAACTCCTTTTGCTTTTCATCCTTAGACAAGCAAATATGGCAGTTTTAAAATTAAAAAAAAAAAAATAAATCAGATAAACTTTTAATGTTCTTTGATTTGAAACTTTATCAAAAATAACACACAGCAGTAACTAAATTGTAATATTAACCAGATAATACAATTTCTGAATTCAACTATATTTTTTCTGTTTTTTACTTTTTTTTGGAAAGTGTGTTTATGTTGTATAACACGACGCATGTTCTCAATTTTCAAAGGTTCCAAAACAAATTATCATTACAATACTTACTAGAAGGAAATATAGTGGTTATTTTCAGTAATAAGCAAGCATCAACAATGTATCCTATCAAAAATCCCTGCAGATGCTCGAATTATTTACTCTATACTTTGACATCTCTTTTCAATTTTCTCCATAGATTTCACTCATCATTATTCCAGAAAAGTATTTTGTTCCCTGTAATGAACTTAATTAACAATTAGAACCAGACCAAATAAACCCAAACGTATAAGATTATTTATAAGACAACATTATAATCAGTAAACTTCAACAGAAGTATGGCAGGGCTTCATAATATGCAAGTGGTTGGGGCTGGTCAGTGCAGTGAATGTACTGGTATTTTCACTTTACTCAATTAAAAAGGTAAAATTTACTAACAGGGTTTTTTTCTCCCTTCTGGTAAAGTTAAAGTACTCCAGTAAGTCAATGCTGTGATGTTTGCTGCTGAGTCTGATGAAAAAAGAATGGGTTGTCATGAGGTAGTAACATCACTAATAAATGAATGAACTTTAGAAGAATTAGTGAGACCTGATCTTATACTCTTTCAGTTGCTTATTCTTTCCAGAATTGTTGTAGACAATACCTTTAAGATACAAACTGCACTGCAACTCCTGGGTATGTATTCTTTAAATTCTTATGTTGCTTATAGCAGGAAAACAATAAATTGCAAAACTATTTGCTCATGCAAATGTTTATTCAGGATTGAGTGTTTCTTTGTGATGTGATAATTCGTATTTGAACAATATCAGATAAGAATTAAGGTCGTCATAGCTTCTGTTTGTTTGTTTGTTTGTTTGTTTGATTGATATTCCTTCCTAGAAGCGAGCACTTGGTAAAGTGAGGTACTGCACTAGGAGAGTACTCCTGTGCAATTAGTAGTGTCTGGCTTTTGCAACCAACTATTCCAGGTTACAACATGGGACAGCCTAGGGCTGTGGAAATATTCCTCACAGAGCACTTGGTACTCTGTTTCTATATAAGTTATCCTGACATTTCTGTCATTTCTTTGGTAAGTTTCATGCATGGAATGGTAGGTCAGAATTCCCACCTCTTTCATTCATACTTTTCAACAATAGTCTGCCTTGATAAACTGAGGTGAACAGGATTTTGTTAAAGTTTTTAAAATGGCTCTTTACATTAATGAATGAGCAAAACTAGTTGTTGATAAACACATTTACTTGCTGTTCATTCTTTCCTTTCCTAAAGAGATTGAGCTCTCTGTTTTAAAGTGACATGGTCAGCTAGAGACTATGAAATTGAGAGGTGTAGGATGGAAAATGAGATGGTCTCCGAGCAGCTATAAATCAGTAAGAGGAAAAAATGGGCAAATCTAAAACCCCATAATTCATTTGCAAGAAACTAAGCTACATTCTGGAAACACTGCATTTAAGACAAGCAAATTAAAAATCTCACACATCTCTGCAGGTAACTGCTTCTGTGGAACAGAAAATTGAATAAAACAGTAGTTTTCACATGTGTTCTTTAGTTCCTCTTTAACTTCAGTAAGCTAGGTAGAATAGTGGTTATTACTGTTTTCCTTGGATGCTTAGGAACAGAAGGTCAAACCAACCTTGTGAGCTATTCCAAGAGTTTATAGCGCTGAACCAGAGAAAGCCAGCAATGAGACCAAATCTTACATCCTCTTTTCAGAACACATCTGGCTGGCACCTCAGCTAGTCAAACAACTCTGAACTCTTCCAGTTTAGTACCTCTTTTGAACAAGGTTCTGAATGACTTTCACTTTCTCTGCTCACCAGAGTGAAGATTAACAAAAATATTCTGTTAAATCACAGCTTATCCTTGTGAATACCTCCCTAAATGAGTTCCAACAAGGATTAGGCTTCCAAGGCATAAAGACTGGATCTGTAAAGGAGACTTGTGCTTCCAGCATAAAGGGACACATGAAATAAATATCCATAGCTTTATGGGTAGAATAACATGGTACTTTGTTATCTTATATCAGTTTTTCACTCCACCTTTTTATATTCAGTTCATAATCTAAGGCAGTCGAATAAAGGTCTCTTGTGCTTCCAATAAATTCTGCAAACTGAAGATAAAGGTCTCTCTGTGAGGCAGCAGTTATAAATATTGCAAAAGATTCTAGAAATTTAGAGATATCACCAGGAAAAAAATAACCTTTATAGAAATAGGCTACTCATTTTTCCACTGATCAATAAAAATTATAAATTGTAATATAGTGGTACTTTGGATTGTCTGCAATGATAAAGGCACCATCTGCTGCAAAGTTTTCATTCAAATAAGACTTACTGTTCATTTAGTGACATTAAGGCATTATATCATCTTTGTTGACATCTCCATCTGTCACTGTGATCTTATCTAGGCTCTTTTTACTCTCTAGGATTTTGAAACCATATAACAGCAACTTGAAACAACGTTAAACCTTAGTCAAATTACAGACTGTAAAAATCTTTGATTTTTTTTACTGGTTGTCTTTTTTTCTTCATCATCTCCTATGTTCACTGCTTAGTAATTTTTCTTTTCCAAGTAGATGACCAATGAGATTTGATATGTCCTGTTTCCTCAATTTAATCTCTTTATTTTTAGCCCAGAATTATTTCTGCTGCTTACTGAAAGTACCTTTTGCTAAACTTTTTGTCACCTGGTACTTTTATATCCATAAGTTCATGAAATCTTTTCCAATTCTTCTACTGATTTCCTACCACCACTAGCTCATCACTATTAGAGTCCTTTTTTCACTCCAACTTCCTTTGATAGCCCAGTCTCCATAGTCTCCATCAGTACTTAACATAGTAATTTTTTCCTACAGTTAATCAGTGCAACAGCTTAACTCCCTGTTTATTATAAGTCACCTGGCCAAAGCAACTATAAATTCACATCTCATAATTATCTTCTGTCCTTGTTTTCCTTAAGTTTGTGGAAAACTCAAGTTGAGTGATCTTGCTTTGTCTAGTCTTAAATGTATTGCCAGATTCCAAGCCCAAATCTCTATTTGTCCTCACAGCACTGCTCTTTCTTGACATAGAGGCAGGACAAGAGAAAGATTTGAAAAATGAATGTATTTTCCTCTTTGAAGAAGACTTAAACATATTCTAACAGAAAACTGATAAAAAGTTAACTTTCATTTTCCCTTTGTCTTGCCTTCCCTCTCCTCATCACTAATCTGGTATCCTCCTAATCCAATCTCAGGCCTCACTGATTTTATCCCTCCACCTGATCTCTCTCATGATCCTTATCTCTCCTGTTCCATTCTCTCTCTTTGTCCCCCCAAAAAAAGCATTTTTAACATCTTTGATGTTCTTATATTAACAAGCTGTCCCTGTTCAGGTCCTGCTACCAGTTCATCTTTCTTTTATAACCTTATAATAAAATTGTGTAGAGTACTACTGGCATGCAAAATGGTCCAGACTCTCTGCAGCCTCCTGACTCCACTGAAACCAGTCTTAACCACTGCCTTCATTATAGCAAACCATAGATATCAGACTCCTTCATTAGAACTACTTGACTTTTTATCCTGTTGAATTTACTTTTGAAATATTGTCATCCCTTTACTTCTATGTTGTTGTTTGCAGTTTTTTTAAAAAATTTTTAATCCATTATCTCAATCACCAAAAAAAGAGAAAAGTATAGTAAATAATAAGGCAAGGAGACCTGATAAATCGTCTTGATCTAGCAAATAAGCATGCAAAATTTGACCTTACATACCTAAGATCAGGATTAGTTTTAGGAAGGAATAGAAAGAGTGGTTTTGACATAGAATATGGAACTATTTCTTCTTCCAGCACCATGATTTGGTGTGACTCACGGCCCATCAGACTGAGGCAATTGACAAGGTAGAAAGTAAGTACCCTAGAGAAATCACAGAGAAGATTTCCAGTTGGCTGTGCCAGTGTTCTCCATCTTTCCCTGACTCTGCCACACTGATGGAGAAAGAAAAATACCTCTTCTTGAATGGTGAGGAGTATAAAATTATCTTATTTTTTCTTTTCCTGTACAAACTTTAAAACTGTGTTGTAACAGGGCAACAATGATTACTTTCTACATGATATAGAGATGATGCAAGTAACTCAGGAAGCTTGTTAATATCTCTTCTTTATGCTATGTAGAATTATGGGGTAAATGGCCTGATTTATTTATGTTTTCTTTTCCTTTGCAATGTTCACAAATTATCTAGTCAGGAATTCTAGTCAAAGAGGTTTGCCTTTTCGGGAAAATCTGTCAGTAACTCCCATACTTGATCTCTTGTACATGGCCCAGATATAAACTGCTTTTGATGGTTTTTGTTGAATTTTGTACTCTAGCACCTGAATTCCAAAACTGGAATATTTTACCTGCCTGTCAGGCTGGGATGAGAATCTCTTTTTCAAGCACTTCTGTTCTGTGTGTGAACTCACTGAATGGTATTAAACCCCTGATACTGTTGCTTGCCATCATACAAATGGTAGGAGTACAGTTATTTTCATCCTTATTTCTGCTTTCCTCATTCTCAACAGGTCCTAAAGGATTCATTTTGAAACGAGAATCTATACATGGTGATAGTCATAAAAAATATATATAAATAAATTTTATTCACAATTAATAAAATGTATTACTAAGCAGGTTTATGCCTGTGATGCATGTGTCATCACCAGGTGAGCTGCTCAAATGACCTACAGCACAGCTTCCTAAAAAGGTTTTAAGCTCTGGAACTAACCAATTAAAACATTTACTTTCAAGTGATGTAGCCAAGTTTTTCATAAGAGCACACTTAAGATGATGCCGTTGACTTCCACAAAAGCTTTCACTTAAAACCAATATTATTTTGTGATTTGTTTGATGGGTCAGCTTTTTGATAGTGCAAGGAGCAGTCAGACATCCTGATCTCTACCTTAGTTAACATTTTTTTCTTAAGGGACCATATTACTAAAGCCTTGCTCATTACATGTTTTAAGTATGCTAAAACCTTAGAAATCAATACCTCATAACTTAAGTATCTGTGAATGTTATGTCTTTTGGTTGACACTGATGAACAATTTTACAGGGCAGGTAGCCAGGCAGTCCTCTAGCATCTGAGGACCATAGGGCATCTTTCTTGATTTTTTTTTTTTTTGCTACAGTTCAATCAGATACAAAGATCTTAGCTTGAGTTTCATTATGTATAGTTTCCACTTTATTGTATGTGTGAGATACGATTCTCTCCAGCTCTTCTCTCTACTTGCTCAACTAATGGTCTTATTTTCATGCTTGTCACAGCTTATACTGAGTCATATTTTACAATCTAGACACAAAATCATCAGTTCTTCTATGTCAGAGGAACCTGTAGAAGAAACCAGAATCACAGAGCACTTTGAGAATTGGAGGGAACTCCTGGAGACAGACACAGTCAGCTGCAGAAGGCATCCCAAGACTGACTCCACTTTTGTTTTGAATGTCTCCAAAGACAGAGAATTTACAGCCTCCCTGAGCAACCTGTTCCAGTGTTTGACCACTGTCATGATAAAGAATGTTTTCTAAACTTTAAAGTGCATTTATTGTACATAAATTTGTTCCTTTTGCTTCTTGTCACTTCATTATCAGCTCCATATTCTTTATCCCCTTCCACCAGGTGGTTATTCACATTTGTAGAGACCCCCCTCCCTGCCCCTTTGTCTTCCATTCTCCAGAAAGCCGGTTCTCTCAGTCTTTTCTTGTTACAGCAGATGCTCTTCATCCCTTCATCATCTTCATGTTCCTTCATTGGACTTGTTCCAGAATGTTTATTTCTTTATCATCCTGGGGAGTTCAGAACTGGACACAGCACTTCAGGTGTATCTCCATTTACAGAGGACAGTAACCACTTTGGTAATGCTCTGGATGAGCTGGCAATGCTCTTCCTGATGCAGACCGAGGTGTAGTGCCCTTATATTCTGCAAGGACATACTGGTGTCTCAAGTTCAACTTTGTGTCCACCACCATGTGTAGGTCCTTTTCTGGAAAGCTTCTTTCCTTCTCATCAGCCCCCAGTCTGACTGGGGGTGTCTGGAGTCCAGTCCTCCATGGGTGCAGGGCTTTGCAGTTCCTTTTGCTGAACTTCCCAACACACTGGTCAGTCCAGTTCTCCAGCTGGTTGAGACCCCTCTGAATAACATTGCATCCACCTGGTTTATCAATCACTTCTCCCAGTTTGAATCATCTGCAGACTTGCTGAGGGTGCATTCTGTCTTATCACATATGTCATTAATGAAGATATTAAACTGTTCTGAACCTGATTTCAGCCCCTGTAAGACCCTACAATTGCTTGGTCTCCAGCTAGATTTGAGCCTGGCAGTTTTCAGTCCACCTCACTGTCTGCTTTTCCAGTCTTTGCTTCTTCAGTTTGTTTGTCTGTAAGGATGCTGAGAGAAATGGTGTTTAAAGCCTTACTAAAAGTGAAATAAGCAACAACCTCTGCTTTCCCCCCACTCACTAAGTCAGCAATCTTATTTTAGAAGTCAGAAAGTTTTTTGGGACAAGTGGATGTGGGAATGAAACAACATATCAAATATCTTCAATTAAGAGGGTTTTTGTGCCCTCTTCAAATTATGTGTCAAGAAGACAAGCTATTTGTCAATGGTAAGAATATTTGGTTGAATTCAGCAAAAGAATGCAAATTATTACACTTTCAAATTGACTTTAAGTGTCCATATTGAGCTTAAAAGCTCTTGCTGCTCAGTGTTGAGAATTTGGTTACTTTAGCCTTTTTCATCAGAGCATACTAGCAGGCTTCTCTTTAAGTTTTTATAAATAGAGAAGAGAAAAATATAACCTTGATTTTTTTCCCTAAGTGGCCTCTGATGCAGTAGCACAACATTACAGAGAGATTCTACTGCTTACCCACACCTTTGGTTTTGGGTTTTAATCAACTCTTTCAGAAGAGTTCATTTAGAATGTTTTCCTTCTGTCCACAAAGAGATTTTACAACCCTTCTAAAGACTGTATGGCTCCAAGAGGCAGGAAATGTGAATTCCTTAACACTCAAAGGGTTTCCACTGAAGTCCCTGGCTAAAGAAGGCATTTTTAAATTTGTTTTCTAGCTAAAACTTGATTATTTAGAAAAACATTAAAAGAAAGAATCATTAAACGAACTGAAAACAAACAAAATGTCGTATCTGGAATATTTGCCCATCTACCAGTTATCTATCTGCTATAAATGAAGTAGAGAGCTAAGATTTTTATTTATCAACCCTTACTAATACTAGGAGCACTGCAAATACCTTTCTGCCCCTTGCTTCCTACTCTGCTTTCACAGACTGGAATTCAGGACTGAAGATATCACAATATATCAGGCTGTGATGCTGGCCAGTTGCAGTCTCTGAGTGTCAGTGTGTTGGCAGCTGTAGTCTGAACAGAGTGGATGGATGAGACAAAACCATGAATTGATAAAACATTGCCCTGCAAGCCATGTGTGATAGAAGCTTGCCTGTTTTTATTAAAAAATCCGACCTGGTCAAAAACCTGACATCAAGAGCTTTCCTCCTTTCTGAATCTGGTTAGAGCTGTATACTCTGGAAGCGTGCTAAGACCTGATATTTTAGGCATAGAATTTTATTGAATGCCATTGGAATTGGGTACACAAACTTCTACTTTCAAGATCGTTGTTCCATCTCTTAAAAGTTGCAGGATTCTCTGTGTGTGGCAAGAAATATGTAGGAGTAGAGATTACTTTATTAGTATGTGATACATAGGACAGATACAGGATACAGATACAGTCTTATCTTCTTCTAAAGTTAAAGTTTCCTGCTTTGGTAATTTAAAATGACTTTTATTTATCTAGTGGTAGTTTATCACAACTGCTTATTTTAGTTTAAAAGTGCCTAAACTTTTGTACAGGAGTATGGATCAGAATTCTGTGTCACATAATCGTCAAAAAATGTGAAACAATTTGGGTAAACATTAGGGAGATATTTCTGCAAATATTGTTGCAGATTTAACAGTTATTTAAGAAAAATTTCTTGCAAATGTGAATGGTAAAGATATGCAAATTCTTTCTTTCTGTCAGCAGAATCACATCTGCAACAGACAAAAGACTTGTGAAATTTGCTGTTGGCTGCTCTTCTGGAGTGAAGACAAAGAACCTGGTAGCCAACACTATGAAATATTCAAGCAGTCACACTTAAATCTAGCCTTGGTAGAAAACTTGTCTTTCTATAAGTAAAATTTTCTGTTGAATGTTGTAGCAGTTGCAGGTCAAACAGACATAGGACGTATGGGAAGGATGTAACACAAACTACTTTAACACTATTTGTGCTACATTAGCATCTTGTAAGACTGTTTCTAATCTTGTACCTTAGTGTTATGGTTGGTGTATACTCACACTACAAATGCTTTGCCAAATCACTGGGCTCCCAAAGCAATCTGAGTGTTAGTACAAAACATGAGCAGCGATGTGAAATTCCAGGTGATCATGTTTGTCAGTGTAGCAGGCAGTTGCTTTCACCTTTAAACCATCACAGGGGAATAGTGAGAGCAGTAATTTTCAGTGAGATGGACCCACAATTTGATTAAGGTATTGGCATTTGCTTATGAAGGAGTAGGAAAGAAAAAAATACAGTTTGTGCCCCCAGAAAATGATAAAGGCATTCTTCCAGTTTTAGATACAGAGTGTTGAAATTGTGATTTGAGTGGTGATTTGAGTCTGTGTTGATAAGCCTCTAATAGGCCTTCCTTCCTTTATTCTTAAATGTGTTGAATTCTATCGTGGCAGCCCCAGCAAAACCCCCAGGTGGTTCCTGCTCATCAAACTGGCCTTGTAAATATTCAGTAGAAAGTGTTGCAGGTGGTCATGGAGGAGAGTATTTCATGAGGAAGTCAGGAGATTTCTGGAATATAGATTAATATAAGCAGTAGAAAATGAGTGGAGGACCATGGGCCAACTGGTTCTAAGAGTTGGGCAGAGCAGTTTGGAGAGTCTCATCCTATCCAGCTGAAGACGAAGCTGAAAGGAAACTTGCAAAACAGGCTTTTCCAAAACCAGTGATTTGCTATTTAGCCATCTGCTGATGGTGATTCTCAAAGAATCAATGGGATTACACATGATGATCATAATGATGATTAAAACATCCTGTGCTGTTCATTGTGAATTATCTTCCAAAAGAGTGGTAGTTTGGCACATATAGTTTTTAATCAAATTGGCATTTCCTCCAGTATTTACAGCCAGATATTGGCCCAAACTCCAGCAAAATGAATCAGTAACTACCTACACATTACTGGTTAGGCTGCTGAGGCACTGACTAAAGCTTCTCTGGTATTTGCCACCTTTAAGGGCCTTGCATATAGACATGCAGTGGATAACAGAACTGAAGAGACAACTTCTCTCATCTGTTTGCAATTTAGTCACTTCCCTGATTCCTAGCTCAAAATAGAATTGAGCTTCCAGATAGTAGCTGCTCTTCCAATTTCCTGCTGCTGATGGCATAAGAAGTTATCTTTATTGGTTTTCCTGAAGAACCATGTTGCAGTCTTTGAGAAGGCACCACAGGTCATTCAGGGTTCAAATTATCTCTAATGTTCAGCTAAATGCCTTCCTTTTTATTCATGTGACAGATTTATTCTACATGTATGTCATCTTTCTCATCTTCTTTTTGTCCTCTCAAATATAAGTGGCTCTTCAACAACATAAAGATCTCTAGTTCAATTCCTTGAACAAGTGACAGATCTGAACAGTTTGCTCTATTAGCAGTGAGGTATATTTGCAGTTCTGTCACTTTTCTCAAGTTGGAAAACAGATCTACCTAATTTGCCTGGTAATTACATTATCAAATACCATTTAGTCACAATATCATGTTTTCTTTGTAGACAATCCACTATAGAATTAATTCTAATATAGTTTCCCTAAACTCCTGATCTGTCAGGGATCTTCAGTAGTCAGCCTAAGTACAAAAGAACTGAAACAGTTCTGTGTGGGTTGCGTGTACATCTTTGGGGACAAGGCTACCTCTGGGGATTCTTGGAGTGTAGTGCCAAGTGTAGGTTCAGAGTTTTTATATGTACATAGCCACAGAAATAATAATAAAAAATAATTATAGAAAGCTAACCAAAATTTGCAGAAAGGTTTTTAAGATTCTGCTGCCACACAGATCCAGCTAGCCCTTCATATTGTTGTCCATTCTGTGCAGTTTTTGATTCACAATACTTTTTTTACTGTTTTGAGACCTGGACTAATGTTTCAGTAGAACTGCTTGTGATTCTTCCGAGTTTATCTTTTTAGTAGTTCCATGTTGTCCTTCCAAACCAGCACACATGCCTAAATAATTAAATCTAAACTGACAGGTGTGAAGTCTGTTTTGGAGGGGTAAAGGAGTAGCATATCTAGGTTTGTTTTTAATTTCTTTTTCTCATTTTTGTGACAAACCCATTATATCTAGTCATATGTTTTTATGAACCAGATCCTTTATCAATTTACTTCAGTAGTATAGGGTTAAAATTCTTATAAAGAAAGAAAATAAAAGTAATGCAGACCAATATATCTATGAAAATACTTTCCTATGAATATATGTGAAAATAAGTAATTTCAATAAAATAATGTAACTGATTCTTATCAAAGGCAGTATAGTTTATTGAATTTCCAATTTTCAAATCTTCTGCATGTAAGGAAGCTACTAGATCAGGAAAATCTTTGAATTATTGCACTTTTTTGTTTTATTGATAAATTGGCTATAGAACTGCGTTCCTATTGACTTTTAGGGCTGAAGTATATTTATTATTACATAGTTACAGATGCTGTTTGAGGTTTGGTACTAAGGCTCCTGGACAGAACATGACAAGCTAAAACTGGAATACCTAAGCATCTGAACAAAAGTTAAAGTTGTACACTGTGCTCTTCTGAAATTTCTGTCAAATGTAATACTTGTATATCTCTTAGGTTAGGAAATAATGCTTTCTGTTCCTTTTCCTGAAATGCTTGTCTAATACAGAAAAAAACATTACATGTATCAAAATACTTAAACATGCATTGACCTTTCTATTTTGGCAAAACATTGGTGTTTCTAAAGATCCTTTCACCCCCTCATTTCTGCTGAAGATTTTGGGTATCTCAATGGCTTTGGGGTGTTTTAGGGCTTCCTACATCCTAGCAAAATGAAGCCACATGGTGGCCAGGTAAGGGCATAGGTTGCAAAGGCAGAAGGTTCTTCCTCAGCAGCCTCCAGTATGTTACACACTCTGCAAATTACAGCTGTCATGAATATCGTGGATGTGGATCTCGAGCAGTGGAACAGTCCCTCCTGTCCTCTAAGCAACCAGAGTAAGGAGAACACAGGTAACCTCTCCCAGCAGACCATATGTAGGGTAGAACCTGTGGCTGTACCTGAGGGAAGTTCTTAGTTTAGGTCTCTGATATCTGCTGTGGCTGCATGTGCCAACAGTGTGTCACAAAACAACTCTTGCTTCTGGTAAGTAGATTTCCCAGTTTAAACCTAGCTTGTGGAAACAAGTCCAAGTTCAACTTTGTTTCAGACTGGTTTATGGAGAAGATTTTCTCACATATTGAGTGGTCCCTTACTTGGGACAATTGGATTGGGTAATGCTACTTACACTTCCACTATTTATTGTAAATGACTAATTCTAACTCTAGCTTCTGTGTTTGTTATCAAAATGGAAGTTTTTGAATTCCAAATATTCCTTATTCCTTCAGAGGGCAACCAACTGTAGTGACAATTAGTGTACAGGACTGTTGGCTTGGCACATCTCCAAATGCCATTAATTTCCATAACTTTTATCCTAACAGCCATGTTCTGTGTTTAAACATCTTTCAGGTGCTAGTCTCCTTCCAAGAATAATATCCATCTTAAAAAAAATTTATTGTCAACACTTAGGTTGGATGGTAAAATTATTTTTTTCCCATCCTTGACAGGATGAAAAGATGTTTGAACTGGTTAATAGTTATGAACTGTACATTGTACAATTGTGTTGCAAATGGGCTTTTTTTTAAGATGGTATTTTAAAAGCAATAAAAGACTTATGAAGTGTCTATATAGGACTGTAGCTAATCTTTAGAATTCCATCAAGTACACTTTTTACCCTTTCAACTGAAATGAATATAAATGGTTTCTCAGGAAAAGACAGAAAATGTTCACATAAGACAAGCCACCTGCTATTTTCGTATTTATTGGAAGTGTGTATGTATGACTTTTAAAGTTGTATGTGTATACATTATCTATCCCAGCTACTTATAGAGAAGAGAAACCAGTTAAGTTCAATGTGCTCTGGAATAAACTGCAAAACTAACTTTTGCTTAAATGAGCATTTCATAGGCTATTACTTATTTATACACACAGGTTCTGATAATGAGTGGATGGAATAAAACTTCCAGCATAGTTTTTTGGGGGTTTTTTGTGGGTTTTTTGTTTTGTTTTGTTTTGTTTTTCTCAAGAAGGTTGCTTTATATCTATAGTTGCTTAGTTTATAAGATAAGCAAGCTGTATGGATATTTCCTACAGTTTTATTATGCAGTGTTAAAGAATAAAAGCTGTCCTTTAGTTCTAAAGGGCTCTACTTCTAAGTGTATGTTAAAGAACTCTGCTGTGTCAGTAACTATATGCCTTATATTTATGTGAATAAGACATAAAATATGCCACGTATGGAAAAATTCCATCACATATACGAATAGTAAAGATTAAAAAGGCTTCCTCAGGCTGTACAGAACATCTCCAAGTTTTCTGAGCAGTTAAAACTCTTTTTAATAGTTTAATTGAATTTTAATGCAACTGAAAATGTTCTCTCTAAAATAAATTGTATCATATTTAATCCTTCTTGACTGATTGTCTTTTGCCTTAATGCTATGAATTTTTGCAGTACTGTTTTTAGTATTCTGAAACAGTCCAAAACTTCAATTTACTCTTGAAAATCCTTTTGAACCTTCTCCAAACCAGGAATCCTGTTATTTGGCTAGCTTTATTTGGGGACATGTCCTTAGTACCAAACTTTAATCTCCTTTGTTGCAAATTTTGTAAATTATTGCTTGCACTGTCCTTGGTGAACACAGACAACAGTTGATCATTTTCCTCCATAGAAAGGGCATTATGCATACTTGAAGATTGTTATCATATCCCAGTTCAGTCTTTGCTCTTCTAGACTAAACAAGCTCCATTATTTCAACCTTTCCTCATAGGTCATTCTCTGCACCTCCTATAGTTTTTATTACTCTCTTGTGGACTCTATCCAATTTGTTTACATCTTTTGTGATGACTCAAGCCTGGCCTGTGTCCACTAACAGTACCACATTCTTCCCAAAGTAGTTAAGTCCTGGTTTTAAAACAATTAAGACTAAATGGTTTGATCATCAAGTGACTCAGGTGTAAAACATGTTTGTGTGAGAACTGTCTCTTCCTTACTCAGCCTAGAACAATGCTGGTGCAATTTTGTTAACTGAGACACACAAAAAGGTGTGGTTTGTAACATATGGGAGTAATTAAACTATTTTAGGAAAAATCCTCACATTTCTTCTGTCATTTCTGAATATCCCTGTCAAACAGAAGATGTCTACACAATTTTATTTCTTGGAGGTCTTTTTTTTGGAAAATTATTAATATAGTACTCCTGATCTACTTTAATACTTAAAATCTGCTGCTTAAGTGGAGACAAAACCAGTCATTTTCCATCTGTTGTAGCAATTACTTTCACTGTAGTTCTAGAAAGTTATGCTTTGCTCTTTAAAAATATAACACTAAAATTCTATTATGAACATCAAAAAACATTTATCAGTTAGAAATTTTCAGGAAAACCATAGACTTCACAATCATGCAAAGTTAAACTTTGACCTGATATAAGTGAAAAGCAAATTAAGAACTTGATCAGGCACTTGATATCTGTTCAGAAGAATAAAATATTGAATTAAGGCAGCTTGTGTCTAGAAAAGAAGTCTTATAAGGAGTGTCTGAGGGAACTGAGATTGTTTAGCTTGGAGAAAAGGAGAATTTCAAAGGAGATCTTATTTCTCTCAGCAACTACCTGAGAAGAGGCTGTGGTGAGGTGATGGTTGATCTCTTCTCCCAGGTAGCAAGTGACAGTATGAGAGGAAACGGCCTGAAGATATGCCAGGGGAAGATTTAGGTTGGATATTAGGAAAAATGCCTTCATGGAATGAGTTATCAGACACTGGAACATGCTGCCCAGTGAAGTGGTTGAAGTACTGTGAATTACTGCTGTTTGTGAATAAGAAGCTACTTTGGTTTTGTTGTGCTGCTGCAACATTTTGTGCAGTTCCATCCAGGTGGCTGGAAAAGTCAAGTGTTGGAAAGGTGTGGAAACATTCTCTACATCCAAACTCCTCCTCTTTTCTGTATCCATGTCTCACTGTTGCTTTCCCAAACAACTCAGCTACAGACTGCAAACTGCTCATTTACCAATATCCTACATGCACCCCTTTCAAATTCATTTGGAAGTCTATTTCTGAAAAGGCAGTACAGGTTCAGATCCACACAAGCACAGAATAGACATAGCAGACCACCAGGAACAGCAACAAATTACAGCAAAAAATTACATAATGTTCTCTACACCTCACAGCTGGCAGACTGGCCTGATCAAGTTCAATGGTCAGTGCAAACTGCAGCAATGAGTTGGGAACAGGGACAGAAGGGATTAATGATTGGCAGAAAAAAATGTAAATTATAGAAAAAGAAGGAAAGGAAGAAAACTGGAGACTGAAATGCGTTGTGGTTTTCTTCCAGTAATTCTGATGAACTTCTTGCTTAATATTTCTATGTTTTTTCAATTTGCTGATGCCTAAGTCATTACTATTGCTTTTTTTTTTTTTAATATAGGTGCAAGTATTTATCCTTCAGCTGCCCACTATTAATAGATATGTGCAAGCTATGGGACATGATTTTTTTACTTCTCTTCCAGGAGCAATCACTTGAGAATTAGAAAGCATGGCTAGGGCAGGGGAGGGATCAAAGGGATTTTATAACATTCTAGTTTTGCAAACATTTGAAAAAGGTTAGTTTTTCCCTAGTCTTCAAAGCTCAGCTTTTGACCCTGTGAAGCTGGTAGATTCCACTGAAGGCTAGATTTAGTGTTTTACGTCACCATTCCTAGCTCTCCTTATGTTCATACTTGTTTGTGCCAGGCTTAATATGCAATGTGGGTCAAATTCAACTGAGTACAATTACGTTGGTAACATGTCCTCGAAAATAAAGCTTTTTTTTTTTTTCTTTTATGATGATACCTAACTGGGATACTGTACTTCATTAGTCTGGTGATTTTCTGGTTGTTTTAAATCTATGTGTCTGCAAAAATGGTACAGCATGGACAGCTACTTAACAGGTTACACAACATCTTTTGTCTGTGTTCAGTACAGCATGGGAATCAGCTGGAGGCTGACAGCTGAATTTAGCTTTCTAAAGCATGATAACTGTCTGGGCTTCCAGTGCTGTGGAGATGTAGTCACTACAATGAGGCCTTAATCTTGGGCTGAATCCTACCCCTAATATTATCCTCATCTTGAAGGATTTTCTCTGCACTTGATGAGACTTTAACTTGAAAGTCATTCTTAAGCTGATGTTTCTTTTCTCTAGGAAAAAAAAATATATATATACTGATGAAGAGAAAGTTTTGGAATTTCCCTTCATTTACACTAGGGGTACAGAAGTTACATATCCAGCCAAAACTCCCACCTCTCTGAAACACATACAGTTAGAATAGGAAACTTCTGCCAAGCTCTCAGAGCATTTTGGCATTTTCCTGCTTGGCCAAAACTCTAAAGGTAAGTTCAGCTATGGAGGAAAAGTCCAAAAAAAGAGTGTCTCAGTCCTCCACTTTCATGAATAGTGGTATGTTTCACAGTTTCATTGCAATGCATCTGTTCCTGATACTTGTATTTTACAGTGTCATCTAAATAATGATAGTGGTTATTTTTGTTTGTTCTCTTCTTCTGTAAAATGCAGACTCCTTTCCTTTTCCACAGTCTCTTGCTCCTTGGAAGAGGGTATGGTACATTCTTACACATGAAGAGCTAACAGGTGACCTGAACCAGGGGGAAAAGATTTGGAGACCCTGTGTGCAAAACCAAAAAGCAACAAAGGGATCTGAGAGCCAAGAAACATTTTACCTAAAACTATTTGCCTCAGTTCCTGTGGAAGGAAAAAAAAAGATTGTATAGATTTTTATACTGTTCAGCTCTACTGTCAGCTCATAACTCTGTGCTGTCTCGTTATTTGAAATAAAACACCAGGTTTTCTTTGAATATGTCACTCAGGAAAGAAGTAAATGAAGGATATGTGGGGTTGTATTCAAATGTAGTCAGGAGCTTAATGATCAGACAAATCTTTTCCATTACTCTTAATCAGGAGGTAGTGATGTGGGCCAGTGACACAACCAGGCAAGCTCACATGCCTTGTAAGCAAGTTTTAGTCATGCTCTAAATCTTAAAATAATCCTGAATACTCTCCATTTTTAGGCATGAGGAGGAAAAATCCCTTCAACCTTTTCAATATTGTCTGTCTGTTTCATTCTTCATTCCTTGGAGGTTTGGAATGAGAGACCTACCACCTGCCTGCCAGACAACATGTCAAGGGATCCTTATCCCTTTTTCTGACTGCTTGCCAGAAATTGGGTTAAGAAAAAAAAGTGGGCAGAAGATGGGAATGTGCCAGTCTTGGAAGCTTTCCCCTGCCAGGAATGTGCTGAGGGACCGAAGGCCTTCCCCTATCCTGAGCCCTGCACATTGCCACCACAGGGCTCAGTGCCTGTACATTAAATAGGTTTTGCCTGTGTATCTCTCCTTTCTCACCAGCTTATCATCTGCAGTGTTTTTCATCCGTAAATAGATGACAGCTGTGTTTATGGCCCAGTCAGCTTTAAAAGAAACAGGCACTCTATGTACTCGTTTACTTGACGGGAGTCATATTTAGGTTAAGAACAGTGAGTGCTTTGGTAGTACTACCGGCAGTCCACAAGATGTCATACTATGACAAAAATGGTAATTTCTTGTACCTGGAAAGTGCTGCAGTACTAACCTTCCAGAAACAGCACAGTCTGTTCAAGCAGCCTCAGCTTAAGGCACTCAGACAAGCAGAAAGCCACCCCTGAACAAGAATGTTCTGAGATCTATTGTAATCTCTTGCCAAGCACTGAGGTGCCAACTTGATTTCATCCCTAAATTATTAAAAGAACACGAGAAAAAATACACTCTCAAGCTCTAACTCATAGCTCTAAACAAGTTGCAGAATCAGTGGAAGGAAAAGGAATTGTACCAGGTTGTCCAAATAGAAGCTTACTTCTGTTTCCTGTGTTGGGTACATTGTATGTTTAGAAGGAATGGATCATAAATTTGCCAAAGCTAAGGAAGTTTGTAGCTACTCTCCAAACTCCAACTTTATGCAATGAGTACTTCTTTCAATACATCTAGAAGTTGCTGTTGTTTGAAGTACAGATCCCTCACTTTACTGCTGCACAGTTAACTCTTCAGGGCAAAGTTAACTTAGTTCATCTTTAAAAAGGAACATAAAGTTTTCCCTTTGGTTTTAGTTGTGTCCTGTATTGACTTTTTCTGCTCTTCATTCATTTATAGGCTTTAAATTAATTTTTAAGAGTCTTGTTTCTCATTTGCAATAAGACATCTCTACACTCAGGATGCAAATACTGTGTGGAATCACCCTTTCTCTAATGTTTGTAAAGAGACAAGGAACATTTCAAAGTGGCATTGTGAGCACTCCTCAGAGAAGTGCCAAATCAATTCATGTTGATTAAATAACAGGTGTAAACAGACTTGTGAAGAGGATCAAAAACTCAGAAAAAGAAAATGCCAGCATCTTGGGGTCCATACATACCAGTTTTGGTGAAAAATTTAGTAAATGGTAGCTATAGATTAGTGTCAAATGAAGAAAAAAGCACTTTCCTGATGAGCATTTGGATGCTTTATCGTAAACTAACTTAAGACCACAAGCAATCTTTGAGTAATTTCTAACATTCTGCTGATTCTTGGGGTTCCATTCAGTAATTTCTTAAGGTCTAGAATGTAGAACATGGTGAATAAATGTGTAAGGAGATAAACTGAAGTAAATAGGTGTGCTATTTGAGATAAGATATTTTAAACACTTATTAAGAAAAAATACTTTTTTTTCTTTACTGAGAAATAATGAATGTAGTTGAGTTTGAAGTTATGCTGAATCTTTTTTTTTAAATTTTATTTTTGGTGTTTAGTTTTCTTTATTCTCCTCCTTTCTACTGAAAAAAAACTTTCAGCAGAAATTTCCTTCTGTAGATGAAACTAACAACTACACCATCTTTGTTAAGAGTGCAAGAATCACCAGTCAGTTTGGCAATAGGCTGGAACAGAGCTGCAAAAAACATCTGCTGAGTTTTGGCATTCTCTAGGAAAAAAAATCAGACGCAGTTAACTGCAGTTATTTTAATTTTAGATCCATTGCAGTAATTATTGTAACATTTGTTTTTTAAAAAATCCCAAAATATTTGCAACATCAATATATATTAATAAAATGATCCTTATATTTCCCCAATCCAGACTGAAGGATTCCTTATCATCCTTCAGAATATTTTTACCAAGTTATGTATGATCTTGAAGGCCACTACCACATTTTTTTTTCCCAAATTGTGACTTGAAGCACTGCTGTAAGAGGTGTGTAAGAGGGTGTTTTTTTTTTTGGGCAAGAGTTTTAGCCAGTCTTTATCAGGATGACTTAGCCATGAACTGTACCGGCTTGCCATGGATCTCAGCTTCAATGAAGATTTTAGCTGTAGATTTTTTTTGAACCATTGATGGTGTAGGAAAAAGATAGAGGAGTTCTATTAAACGTCCTGTTTGTTGGTGAATTTTGGGACACCAAAACCTGCTCTGTGAGTAATGAGAAAAGGAACTTGTTTGGTCTCCCTGTGTGTTGCAATCTTTGTGAGGCCTCCGTTATGCCCATGCTCTGGTGAGCTGACTGAGGAAGAAATATTAACTTTCCTTAAAGCCTCACCTCATTACATTTCTAAGCTGCTATTGTCAAAACTTCAGTCTGTGATGAGGAACAACTAGTTAGCACAGAGGATATTAGATTCTTGATAGCAATGTGGTTTAGGAGCCAGCTAATAAGGTGAGGAAGGCTGGCAGTACTGAAAGATAGGTATTGATTGCAAGTAAAGGTATTATTAAACAGACTCCTGAAGGAGTTTAACTCTGCTATTTTCGGTTAATGAGCGTGCCAAGGAATTTGCTGAGGATGCAGGGCTAGGAGATGTGATCAATATAAAGGACATTTGAGATCTCAAAGATAACTAATGTCTAGATCATCTTGAATCCTCAAGGAATAGGACTGGAATAAAAGTGATTGGTATAAAATGTAATATTGAAGCTGAAAAGTTACTAGGAACAGATGTAAAGTAGGCACGTTTTGGCTTTCAACAGCTGGAGAGAAGGACATGAAGTAGTGATTCAGTTATCTTGTGAGCATGAGTCATTCATAGTGCCAGGAGCTGGCAAATTTAATTCTTGTTTACCTCAGCAGAGGTAGGCCCATTCAGGATCATTGTAGAAGGGACAGGAGTCCTTCTGAATTGCTTTTCAAGATTATGGCCAGTGATGTTCAAGAAAGATGAACTCAGCTTGGAATAAATGTGAGAAATGGCTAATAGTATGAAGCAGGGAAGAGATCTGAATTTTCTTGTTTGTCTGTATCCTGATCAAATTTCATTTTCCTTAACACTCTCTAAAAATACATCTGTGGAAGAAGATGCAAAAGGCACAGAAAGAAGAATATGAAAACTCATCAGAATTACTTTAGCCTGAAAACTAAACAACACTATAGAGTTATGATGGCAATGGGGTTACAAAACTGTCTTCTAATTAAAAATAATGAGAGAGATACAGTGTTTTGTACGAATAGGACTTAGTGAGCCATATGGTCATAGGGAACAAGAAGCAAGTCTGTCTGAAAATCTCAGAGGGACCTTGCTCATTCAGATTTTAGCAAAGATAGACACACTGTTCAACATGCTTTTGGATTATGTACACATGCTCAAGCTTCTCCAAATTAATATTTTTAAGTACTTATTTTAGAGTTTTTCAGTATTTCAGACTCTATAAGATATGTCCTGTGCAGAACACTAAACAAAACATTAATTGCAGCAAGCTTTCCTTCTATCCAAATAGCCAAAGTAGGCATTGGGAAGAGACTGACTTCAATGGAAAAATGGCATTCTTCCAAGTCACAAGGAAATAAAATATGTGATTCATAATTTGTACATGTACAATGACCAGAATTATGAGAACAAGGGCTACAATTCATTTCACTGGCATACATAAATTCCCAAGATTTTATTTATCTGCCTTTCAGATTTCCAGGTTCCATGCATGTATCCAAGTACTTGTCAGCCTGCAATAAATAAATTCTTTGACATTCTGTGCAGTTAGTCAGACATAATACCTCTAAAATAGTAGAGATGTTAACTGGGGGACCTGGGTCAAAATTCACTGGCAAAGGTCTTAAACTCAGGTTTCCTACTTGCTTGGCTGAAAGGTGTTTTAGATTGCTTGAGGTTTCAACTCTTCAATAGTAATATCCTTGTGAGAAGGTTGAAGGTCATGATTCAGACGCCTGGCCTGAATAATGAACATGTTTGATTTAAACTCCAATTTATCACCTCTCAGGTGAGAATCCAAAATCCAAAGAATCTCTTAATTCCTCCATTAATTCTTGCTCTTAGTGCTATTCCATAGTGTATTCTTTGGAGTTTTATACAGAGGTTTTTGTAAAAGTTAAATCATGAAAACCTGGAACAGAGTTAGTAGCAGCACCTGAAAGAACTCAGTTGTCCTGTCTAAAGATCAAGGATTTCCTGTGGATTAATTTGCCATCATCCAACAGATGCAGAACTCTGAGCTGCTTTGTTCTGTGGGGGTCTTTATCAGAGAGCTACAGGCTGAGGTGCAAAGAGGGTTCTACTCCCTAGACAAAAGCATCAAATTTTTGCCCTTTTTTTCTTTCAAAAAGTGATAAAAATTTCCCTGAGCCCAACAAAACCGCATAATAAACCACATAACCAACAAATGCAAGAACTTTTTAGAGCCTTAAATTAAGTTGAACTTGTTTATCCATTCATTATTTTGACTCTGAAAATTTTGTCATAGTCTCTATCCCAAATACACTTAGAATCTGTGAAAGAGACCTTTGAGGAAGTGGTGACTTTGTTTTAACTGAGTTGGTCTCCTCACCCTGATGCACACTCCAAATGCAAATATGTAATTAAAAAAGTCTTTTCTGCATTTGTATTCAGCACTGTTTTATCACTCACATATGATCTCACATAAGTAAGATTTCAAAGGCTGTTCATGTAATTAATTCGATATTTAAACACAAAAAAGGAGGAGACTCTATTTCTTTTGTCTTGTGTAAAATCACATTATGAATAATTTGCTTGTTATCATGTCTTATTTAATACTAAAAAAATGCCCAACAACCAAATTTTACTGAACGAAAGGTACTGCACAGGAAAATTACCTAATGATCTTTGACACTGGATCAGTAATGCAATTTATTTTTTGTTACTGTACTTTTTAAAACATGTTGAATAATAAGTCTACCTTTTACAATCTCTTTTAACAATGCAGAAACCTTCCAAACTGTAATTTATCTACCATGTCTCATGTAATTTTTGTGATGGAAAATGTCAAGCCAGGTTCATTCACATTGTGAATATAGGAAGAAGTCTTTAAATAATTTTTATTTTACTAAGTGTTATGTTTTTGCTTTAAAGGCTTGCTTAGAACAATTGACAACCAAATAATAAATGATTCTTCATTAGTGAAAGTAATGCTGTTAGCAAGCAAGGTATTATTTTATATTTTACATGTTTCCTGATTGAACAGCTGTGGTGTCCTGTCTGGTGGTGAGACTGCCTTGAGAGCTTTGTCCCCAATGTATTCAACAGATTTTTCTTTTACCAGACTACAGTGTAGTTACTTCTTTTTTTTTTAATGGATCAGAAACAGAAAGAAATAATTATTCTAACCTGACTATGGGGGAAAAAAACCCTGTGGAATATTTCAGTCCAGTGTGTCATTCTTTCTCCCTAATTAATTTATTGTTTATTACCTGCCAGTCTCTGAATTATGGTTAATTGGAAGAATTAGTGTCTGCCAATTTTTTTTTTTTTCAAAGATAGTAAATGAGCCAGAACTTCAGTATTTATAGAGGAGTTCCAAACATAAGGCTGTTGGAAGGAAGGTTTTGAAGAAAGCTCTCCATCTGATGGAGATGTGATGGTGAATATAAGAAAACCACAGAGAGTTTAAAGGAACCTCCCATTTTAAAAATAAAAGGCATTTCATATTACTTATGATTTCTTCAAAGAACTTGCAATAATAGGAAGATGGGCTGAAAAGCCGTGAGACTCTTATGGAAGTTAGAAATGTGAAAGAATTTTGAATCAAAATTTTGGAGCACACAATCTTTTTCCAAACTGCTGCAAAAGGCCCCATAAAAGAAACACTCTGGAAGTGCAGGCAATGGTGTATTTCTTATTATAAGAAGTGTTCTTTTTATAAGATTTGCTGGGCTAACATCCTGTTTTCTATAATATTTATTCTTTTGTAATTCTGGATATTGTGTTGGAGACATTGCCTGAGAAGATCGATTTAAGTTTGTGCGTTTAAACAAATGTTGCTGTGACTTTCTTTGGGTCTAAACCTGCATCATATGGAACTGAAAAACAGTAGTTGAACATGACCACATTTGGTTGTCTCTTGCCACTGCTTAAGTCCCAAGGGGATGACGTGGCACAAGCCTCAACACACGCTGCTTTCAGTGCAAGGGGACTTTTATAAGTGGAGGCATCAGCCACGCCCCTGCATTTTGGGTACCTGCAGGAAAGAGTCACCTCCTGTGTGCTCACTGGCACGAAGCTCTGCAGTAAGGCATGAGTGAAAACTTTTTTGCTGGAACATAAGTGGGTCAAAAAAGCCTGTGCAGACATTTCTTTTGCCAGCAACTCTTGCCAGGCATGTACCAGTTTTTCCTCCAATGCAATAACTCTCACATTGCTTGTACAGGTAACATTAACCAGCTGCTGAGCAATTTCAAAGAGCCAGTAGGTTGCCTCTCCATGTCTTTCCCCCACACCCCAATACAACACTGCAGACCCTTTCACTTTTTTAATAATCTTCTAAACTGTTTTAAATATTGTGCTGCTGTTTACTCCATCTGTTCCTTGCTGAGTGTTGTCTGACCCCCTCTGTTTGCCATATTGGCAATTGTGAAAGTATTGTCAAAAATGGCAAAAACATGTTACCTTGTTCTCCTGCAGAGCTGTTTATCTTTCCCTTGTTTATCATTCTTTAAATTAGAAATTGAAATCCTTGCTCCATATGAAGCCAAATCTATCACTGATCCTACTAATAATGGAAAAAAAAGTAATAAGAGTGATATTTCAGTAAACATGGATTGTGGTAGTGCTTTCCAAACCTATTTTGGAGTCCATTCAGCAAGAGGGTTTAATTTTCCCAAGGGTTGATATCACAGTAGTCCAGAAACATAATGCACAAATAACATAAATAAAACATGAAATATCAAAGGCATATAAATACTATCAACTCTTGCTTTTGTGGAATAAGATTACAGAAGGCATGATCAAAATCCCCTGAAACAATAGTAACATGAGTAGAGAATTGTTCTGACTAGCCTTGGATTTTAATAGGAAAAAGATCCAAATAAAGCATTTTGCATTGGATGAGGATAAGCTCTAGCTTAACATTTCTGCTGGTTTTGGGTTAAATCAGACAAGATTCTGATTTGGCTTTGGCTGAGATGAAAATATTCTGAGCTGTTTTCAGGAGATTTTGGCAATCTTGCATAGCCAAAATGAAAAAAAGATTATTATTTACCTTCCAAAATTCTTAAATGTCATCATTCTTGGGGAATCAGGTTTAAAAGAAAAATCATTTTTATGATTTTACAATGGATTTCAACCAGTATAAAGAAAGGAATTCCACAATAATGATTTCTGTAAAATGTAAAAATCAAAGAAAGAAAACATGCTTGAATAATAAACCAGTCTCTTTCCAGGAAAGCTTTTCAGAATACTATATTAAAATATGACTCTTGATGATAAAAGTGGCTTACAGAGAATGAATGATGAGCTGACATACCCTGTTGTTCTTAAAATAGCTTTTAAAAAGAGCAAATTTGAAAAGCATGAAAAATGTACAAATGAAGAAAAAAGTTTATGTGCTTTTAGTCCTTAGAAGAGGTTCTAGAGAACTCACAGACTTCTGCCATTCAGAACAGCAGAAATAACTGTGAGCTTGTTGGGGCTTCAGCAGGAATTTGACTTTGGCATGGCTTATTTGTCTGGTTTCAACTGAGTGTTTGTGTCTTTCACCCAACATGAATGAGTATACTTTTAAGTGTGTAAAGTGGGATTGCTAGTTAGGAAGTGAGTATAATTTTAATTCTAGGTATCAAAAAATCCACAACTTCTCATCACTCTTTCCTAAATTGTTGGACAGCTTCCTGGAAATCTTGGTGCTGTTAATTCTCAGTGGCCTTAAGGAGAGTCATCAGCTATTTAATCATTCTCTCTTCATTAGGAACTGTAATTATTTTTTCCTCTCCTGATGACTTTCCACCAGTATCAAGAGTTTTTCCTTCACTCAGTTGTTCCAATCCAAGCCAATTTCTGCTTCCCATGACACTGAAATTTCAAATGTTCTGTAAGGTCAACAATCAGTTGCTGATTGCTATAGTTTTAATTGTCAGGGTGGGACTGTTCCCCATTTACCACCAGCTTTTTGATCTGCAAAATAGTAATAGCAAGAGGTATTCCTCAGGTACATACCTGAAGGAAATGCAAAAAGGATTTGCCTGCCAAGGATCTTTTGCTCTAGTCAGATAGAAAACAGATTTTCAATAACAGAGATAAAAATACCGGTGGGTTTAGGAAAATGATAAACCCGAGAATAATGGCTTTATCTAATTAATAATCACTTTACTTGATGAGATCATTGTATTTTCAAAAAAGCAATGCTAGATATATGAGGAATGCTCAACTTAATGTCAATTCCTAGAAAAAGCACTGTTGGAAGCAGTTTTGGGCACCTAGGAAATAAAAATATGAACTTGTCAGGAACCAGCTAGATTGCATTAACATACCTTTCTCCAAAACCAATAGGCCTTTTGTATTAAGGAGAAGCAATTAAAACAATACTAAACTGTGAGAAGCATTTTGACACAGTTGCTGAATACATAAAAATGAAGCCTGACATCTCTTATACAAGTGCATAAATCAAGAGGGGAACACACATGTTCTTAAAAGTACCCATTGGATTTCACTCTGGAAGAATCTCTTCTATTATTGGTCCATGCTTTCCAGTTTTGACTTGGAGATGGATTTGGAAGTAATTATCCAATAGGCAGTTATCACCGCACTAGAAAATCAAGCAGTTATAATTGCATTAGAAAATCAAGCTCCATTTAAGAGTAAAGGAATATTTGAGTAACCTTTTCTGGAGTAAGCAGGTTTTTTAGTGGTTTGTTTTGTTTTTTTTTTTTTTTTTTTGTTTGTTTGTTTTTTTTTAATTCAAGCTGCAAGTCTAATTAGACAAGTGTACAGAAGCACACCCAGGTAGCAAGAATCAGTGGTGCATATAAAGGTTTCTGTCTGCATTCAGAGGCATGCAGTTTAAGAAAGGTGTGGATCATAGAGAGGATGTTGAGTTGAGGAGCAATGAGAATAATCAGAGTCTGGAAATGATAATCTGTAAGGAGCAGTTGTAGAAAATAGAATAATTTACACAGGAGAATACTGAGGGGGCATCTGATGATACCCTTGGAAACTTTAAAAGTTTCTAGCCAAGAGACAGAAACAAAATCTTCTCCACAGACACTGTGAGATGGAGAAGGGTCTTGAGTTTCAATTGCTCTGAGAAATGTTTAAGTTAGGAGGAAGAAAACACCGTTCCATCTCAGAGGAATATTAAACAAAGAAACAGGCTCATTTGATCCCCAAACCAATGATGTTCTATCCAGAAACTCCAGTCATCGTTGCTGGGCTTCTTAGGAATAGATCAATAGATAGACAGAATGGATACTTGCTAGGAGTGAAACAAATGAAACTGAAGTTGCTTGCATTGGGTGGAAATGCACTTTAGAGTCCCTCCATTTTTATCTCTATCATTCTCCTAAGTGCTTGACATAATCTATCCTACTACACACCTGTAGCATGAATGGAAAGGGTTTGGTTTTTTGCCCCCACACAGCTCAACAACCCACCGGTACCACCGAGGCACACATAGTAGTTTGGTATTGTTGATAAATATGGTCAGCTCTCCCTCTAGTGGCATCACTCAGTTGGGATTTATTGAGTGGAACGAGGTTTTTCTCCTCAGGCCAGTGAAGCCTGATATCCCCCAGGCACAGGGAATCCAGGGACAGGTGTGCTGTAACTTATGAGGTTTGGGTAGAATTTTGGTTTCCCACCAAATTCATGTTGTCCATTTTACTGCTGCTGTGATCACACTCAGAGACTCATCTGTGACTCCTGGTTGAGGCAGGCAACATAAAGGGAGAGGATTTATGGGGAGGGTTTCCTAAGCCCAAGTTCCCATTTGCCCTGATAAGATCTCACATTTTCTATCCCATTCTTTTTAATTTTAAATACATGGTATATCTAAATCTTCAGCAGATTTCTAAGGAGTTGGCACGGATATTGAAGATGAGGCAGACTGGCTTTTTGGACGTCAAGCCACAAAATGGCTGGTCAGAATCAAGGGAAATTGCAGATCATTTACAGACCCTAAAATTAGTTTGCAAGTTGATATTAGGGGTTAAAATGTTCTGACAAGCTACTCAACTCAGCTTTCCAGCCATATTTGCAGTGGCAACCCCAGGTGCTTTGCCAGCTTCCAGGAATTGTACCCAGTACATGGGCTTTGATCAGGATGAATATGTTGGCAAGGCGTTTGTGTTTGACTGGTGGTTCTGATTCAGCATTTGTCTCGTGGTAGTTTCCTTGGTACTTTTATTCAGACAATTCCACATGGATTTGTAGGATGGAAAACCAAACCAAACCAAACCAAACCAAACCCAACCAAACCAAACCAAACAATAAAAGAAACCTGATCACCTTTATCCAATGCTCTCTTTTGAAAGAAATTGTAAAGAAATTAATCTGTGGAAACATTTTATCCTCATGGAGATCTGCACAGTTCAGAAACTCTCCTGCTGCCAAGCTAATTTTTTAATGTGAAAATGTAGACTTTTCACGGCAAAAAAAAAATGTTGTATTGTTCCACAGTTTTGTTTTTTGGTTTTTTTTTTCTGAACAGCAAACCTTCTCTACTATAAACTAAATTCTGTTTACTCCTGTCTCTATTTGGCCATAGCAAGTAAATAAACTTGGAGTGAAAAGAAGATCAAGATAGAAGAGGAAGGATTTATAACTGGATGATTGTATAGCTCAGACACTACCAAATTTTTACTTAGCTTCTCAAGGAACTTGAGGATTTAACTTTTCTACTTTGCAGAATTTTCATGAGAAATGTTATTCTTTTTAAGTAAAGTTTTGTGCTTTTACTGATCATTATTATGATATATAAGGGAGAGAGATAATATGTACATATATAAAGTCTAAATCTTAAAATACGTATGTATCTGACTTATATTAAAAATAAAGAAATTGTATCTTAATACCAGTATTTTAAATAAGGAATCACAATAAAATGTAATGTAAATCTTTTAAGTATTTTGTATTCTATTACTGATTTTTATCCTCTTGAATGAATTACTTTCTTCAAATTTACCCTAAGGAATTAAGAAAGTCATTCCAGGCGCTAAAATTGACCATCCCTACACCATAAACTAGAGTACCCAGGCCAGCTACTGGCTTGTAAATCCTTATGAACTTAGAAACTGAACTCTGTTAAGGTCATGACAGCAGCAGAAGTAGAGTATTTTTGCTGCTGAACCCAGTATCTTTCTTCCACCCAAAGCCACACCTTTTTCCCAGAAGTCAGAATTCCTTAGTTCCACCCCCGCTGTGATGAAGTGAGGTCTCCACTCAGCCCAGACACACCCATACAGCTCCAGGCTCCCCCCTCTTCCCATCCTTGGCTGAAAACTAGGACAGTTGTATTTCCAAAGTGACATGGAATCAAACTGTAACAGCCCACATGTTGTTCTAGATCATAAATAATGATTAAAAATGCTAACTCAGTAAATAATGTTCAGAAGATGAGAGAGAAAGATCTATTTTGTAGACTCTGAATTTTTCTATAGGAAGGTTACTTCTGATTAAAGTAGTTGATAGTCATAAATAAAGTTGCAAATGAATGTTGAATGGGAGAATATATAAAATGTTACTTTTTTGTGGCCGATTGTATTAGTCATGCAGGCTATAAATTATTGATGATTAATGTGCACCTGCTCTGAATAAAATGGAAGAGCATTTTATCAGCACTTGTTATAATCTTCTGTTAAAAATGTGGAAACACCCTTCTTCATTCCCCAAAAGTACTTTTAACACACTTCAAGTACTTCAACTTTAAAGCATTTCTGACTGCTCCATGAAGATATAGTATCTTTCAGTAATTACAGTGAAACAGGCTTAATAAATGGCGATGAAATAACACTATCTATACTGTGTTGACAAATCTACATCTCAGCAGTGAGATGAGTGGCAGTTTGATATGTGTTTTGTTTGCATTATTAATTGATGAGGATGCTGTACATGCAAGGTGAACTTCAGATTTAATGACAAAGGGCAAAATGTCACAACTGTACATAGGCCTTTAATTAGTGAATTGTGCCACAGAAAATGCCTTAATTCGTAAGTGGGGGGGAAAGATGTGGAGTGTTGAGTTCTGTTTATGGTTTTTTATGTTTATTATCTATGATTTAACAACCCCTTTTAGCTGTGCATTTCTTGTTTAAAATGCATTTCCAGCAATAGCAAGAGAGTTTCAGATATCAGTTTCCTAGACTTCATGATTAAGCTTTAAAACGTTACCTAAAAGTTCAACAGATGAACAGCAAAACCACTGAAACTTCTTTTTTCCTGCTTCCATAACTATGGCCTTTATGAGATGGGAATTCTGCTAACCTCAGTTGTCTAAAAGTTGTGTGTCTAAGCTATATATCATGTACTTATGGTCTGTAGAAGTAAGGAAATATTTACCTGCAGAGAATTTAGATTTCTATTATGATAGAATAAATCAAACATAAATCTAATTCAAATTTATATGGCTAGCAAATTCTAATAACTGAATTTCGGTACACCAGGACAGAGCTTGGAGTCCCTGGGACACTCTCCTTGTGACACAGAGGTCATTGTGATCAGTGTCAGGGAGGTTTCAGTGCCACTAAGAGCCACTAGAAGACACTTTTGTTTTCCTTGTCCAATGTGGAGCTTGCCCATGACTTTGCCTGACTCACACAGGGAGTGCTGTTGGATGGAGTGGAGACTGCTTATGCCACAGGCCTGCTTTAAAGATTTTCCACAGCCTTGGATGAAGGATGTTTTCTGACTTGAAAAATGGTACTTTGTCCAAATCAGCTCTTGTTCTGAATACATCTACAAAAACTTATTTATGGTAGCTAAAAAAGACAACACAGTTAAATGTTTGTACATTTGCAAAGAGATGCAGGTGGATAAAGAGAAGACAACCTGTGCATAGTTTGCTTGTATCAAATTAAATATTTTTTTACCTTCCCATCCATTTCTTTGCCTCTAGGTCCAGCAACCCTCAGGGTATCTGCATTCCTCCTGCCTCTGGGAGGATATCTTCGCTTTTATACCCAATCTCCCTTCCAAGGCTTCTAGGCAGTGTTGTTACTGACCCCTGCAGCTTACAAAGGCAGGTATATGTTTTCTGCTGTAGTAACAATCATTTTCCTCATTAGTAAATACACTTTTTCTTCTCTTTTTTATTAGGTAGCTGTTTGATATTCCTCAAAGAAGAAAGCAGCTTTCACTGAACATTATATAATAATACCACTGTGAACATTAAAAATATACATAACAGAACCAGCCAGCTACTTGCTTGAAGTTCCCTCTTCTAGTCAGATAAACTATAACATAAAGTTAGGAAGAAATTGTTATTTTCAGTTTGTTCAAACCATATTTTTTTTCAGTGTGTTCTGTGGTGGCTTACAACCCTACTTTTCTATATTTTTAGTGTGCAAAATAGTAAAAACTAACAAAACTAAGGACTTTCCATGTCTCTTTCATATGCACTTTTTCATTAGCACTTTTTTTCATAAACATATAGGGAATTTGCAGGAAAATATAATATCAGCCTACTCACACCATTAAAGAATGGCTCCCAAGAAAAGTGGACTAACAGCACACAAGAGAATAAATGTTTTCCATTATAGAGATGTTATATTTAGAACTAGAACTTCATCTTCACTGAACTAACAGATACTACAAAAAACATCCATGGTATGCAGTGGAAAATCCTTGGTGACTCTTGTTTGGGGCTCTTGGACAGCAGCTGGATATGCAAAAGTAGAGAAGGGCTGAGCCCTCAGGTTTTGCATACAGGCAAAAGACAAAACATTTTCATGAGAAGGAACGCTGTGTGCTCCGAGTGAAATGATCTGTGGAGGTAGGCATTAAATCTTCCCATTACACCACCTGCAAGGTATGGATTCAGCTGTAAAACATTTCTAATCCTCTATTCTTATGGCGAAGAGTGTAACTGCAAAAAGTGCATCTGAGAGAGCTTTAAGAAAAGCTGCATTCAGAAGAAAATAACTACGAGCTATTGCAAGGCAAACTAACAAATTGGGCAAATGCAAATGGAGTTTCCTGAAAAAAAATTAAAATTCTTGTTTATGTGAAAAATATGGTATGTGTCCTCCCCATGAGTCTCCTCATGAGAGCCTTGAAAGGTAACTGGCTGAGGTGGTATTTGAATAATTCAGAGAAGTAAATCATATGAGAATGGAAACAATGTTTTCTCTTATACATTCACAGCAGACAAAAACATGAAGATGAATTTTGCCATCAGCTCAAGATTTAAAACTCTAGTACCTTCTTTATAGCACAATTTACTGATCCATACCAGGTATAATACCGAAAATCAAAGAATATTAGAAAAAAAACATTTTGCAATTATTTTGTTTCATTTTGGATTGATATTTAGGAAGCGAAATGCTGACCTCATTGCCTTAATATTAGTTGTAAATTATGATTATGTACAAAAAACCTGAAAAAACTCATGGCAATTATTACATAGTTACTCTAATTCATTAAAAAACCTCTTCATCTATGTGTTTGCAACTACAAAATTAATACTGGATTTTCTCCTTAGAAATAATTAAAATTAAATTAACTTCTTTCACTCAAACTGTTTCTGACAACAATGGAAATACTTTCACATTGATTCAAAAGGGGTGAATACACAAAGGAGTCTACTAAGAACAGTTCATAGCTAGCAAGTTTTTATATGTACTCTCCTCACTTGGATATTCAGTATGAAGATATTCCGTATGAAGATATTCCATGTGTTGTGATGCATGGTCTCCAATAACAGACCATTGCACTAATTTCCTATCTGGGGAAATATGAATTAGCAGTCTGTTGAAGGCCTGCTAGTAGTTCATGGAAATGATGACTGTTCTATTCAGACAGGGCTTCTTATATTTTAGGTTAATTTCTCCTATCTTATTATTACTCATAGTCTCTGTATGATGAATGTGTTCGCTGTGCTTTCTGTGGGGCTTTCATTCCCTGCAATATTTTGATTTATTACTGTGGAAGCAGTTAGGTCACAAGCATGCATTTACAATTCCCAAAGGAATAATTTGCCTCACTAAGAAATTAAAATCCAAATCTGATGCTTTGTATAAATTCAAAGGCAATAGATGACTAGAAGCAGGTCTGCATTTTACTTTTAAATACCACATTTTGCAAAGTAAATTTATATATTATACACATGTAAGATTTTCTCATCCCTAGATTTTGTTACAGTATGGCAATCAAAACCATTGGGTACTGCAGTTAATTTTTAAGCAAATGCTGGGAGAAAGCAGGCGGTCATCCTCTGAAGGAGCTAACCCAACATAGGCCACGTCAGGCAGTTATAGATTACTGGAATATGAAGTAAATTCCACTGGAAATGAAATACCTGTGGACTTGTTATGATTAATTACAACCCACTCTTGGTTTTGATCCTTTGAATAGACACTTTTCCATCAGCACCCATGCTGTGACCAGGAGAATTCCCCTGTTATGAGATATTCTGGCATGGTGTGATTTCAACTTGTGTTGAAGCTGAAGCTGTTCATTTTAAGAAGATTTGACAAGATTAATGTCACTTACCCAGAGAAGTATTTAATTGTTAAGAGTGAGCAGCATTTTTAATTTTCATGGATAAGAAGTTCCCATAGAGAAGACACACAGGGTTCAGAACTTTTGCATATGTTATTGACTTGTCATTGAAACAGAGTCCAGTCCAAAGAGTTGAACAGGGAGATGATGTTGCAAATCTTCTCATCCTTAACAGGCAACTGAACATTGGTCTTATGAATACCTAAATGTGCTGTTAAGCCATTTTTAAGTGGTTCAGGATAAAAGAGTCAAAAAATTTTAGTGTTTTATGTAATCATTGTATAGAGGAGGATTTCATTTTGATATTCTATGATTCTGACACTGATTCAGGAGAAACCATCACCACATGTACACTTCAAGTGCTTCACCTTTTCATGAGGACCATCAAAATGAAAGATACAATTTTAGGAGATGTTAGCCAAAAAAAAAATTAAAACCCAAAAAACATAAACTTTCACTTAGAAACTGTTATTTTAATTTTCTTTGACTTTCCATCTGAGATTCTTTCTACAGTGTGTATCATTTTTATTACCTTTGCACCAAAATCTTTATACTGCCCGTAAAGTCTGGTCTGTTCATACAGTCAATCAAAAAATAGTTCCTTATATTTAAATGGTGGATTTAATTTATTTTACTGTGGAAACCATTAAGGAGTGTCTTGCCTTCAAAAAACCTAAGGAAATAATAATAGTGTTTTATAGACTACGAGAACTGTGATTAACCTTCACTTATGTGATTTTCATCAATAAAAACAGCTTTAATTTCCTTTTGAAAAAATCTATTTGTTTTGTCAAAACAATAATATTTAAAATGAATTTGGGTAGGGAAAGTTCTCTCTTTTAAAGGGGTCTCTGGTTTTTTTTTTTTTTCATTTGAGAATTTGTCTCTGAAAGACTTCTATCCCCAATGGAGAAGGTTTTTCTGTCCTTTTTTCCTACCCCATCAAATTAGAAACTTAGTGGCATCTAAATGTGGAAGAGGTTTCAGGAGTTACAAATGGTAGATCTGCTTGCAATTGCAGGCAATTGCCAGGCCTCTGCAGAAAGCAAACATCTAATGAATAACCTGAGATGTTGAAATAACCTCTGGCATGTATACTAGTGATGGTAGCACAAGAACACAGGAAGTAGAAATAATCTTATTTTTAATGGTGCTTGCTTATAGAAGCTCTACATACCAGTTTTGAATGCTTGTGATCCCAAACATGATTCCAGACCACAGTTCCCTCTGCAACACCAACCCGTGTGCCAGCAGTGCCAGTGTTGAGCAGAGCCTGGTGTTAACAATGCCAAGGCTGTGGCTGTGATCACTGTGTGGGCCATCCACTTAAGAATCAGGGGCAATGATCCTTCCAGCTCAGAATATCCCGTGACTCTGTAATTAGGAAGGCTGATGCTGGGAGCAAGATGCCCTTGCTGTTTCTCATAGCTGCCCCAAAGAGCTTATGCTGGCCCACAAGTGCTGCAGAATTTTGTCAGAGGCCATTTAACAATAAAATTCTGAGAAATTGAGCCTACAGCACCCCATATGACTCTCTGATGGCTGACTCCAGTCCCTGAATACACTAAATAGAATCAAATGTACTCTGAGCATTCAAAGGGGAATGATCAAACACAAGTGAATTATCCCCCCTCCCTTGCTGGAGAGGTAAAGAGTCCAGCTCTTAATTTCAGAAGTGCTCAATGCAGTAGATACAGGCCATAAGTATTCATTCATGTATTTACTTTTTCAGTCTCATTGCTTATTTTCTCACTAGCTGTTGGTCTTCACTAAAAATAAAAGTTGGCTTTCCTCAATATGACTTACTTCCATTAAGTTTCAGCCCTAAACATTCTACTGTTCAAATGCATGCTCGTGCATCACTGTGCTAATGCCTGTATGACCTAATGTCACACTTTATTGTGTGTCCAAGTGCTGGAGGGAGAGAAACAAATAGGAAGAAACATTACAGAAAATGAGGTTTTGATGGAGGAAGAAATGAGGTGGGACCGTGCCAGGCACACTTTGTCAGCACTAACAGTCATCTTGAAAAATTCAGACACCCACAAATCCCACCCTACGGAGAGGAAACTGAGTGAAATGGTATTACTGCTACTTAATGATGTAAGAGTTCAGGGAACAAAAGACAGATCTTCAGTAATGCTGTACTGAAAAAAAGAAGTAAATGCCCCATGGAATGCTCTGTCTGAGAACTAGAAAAAGTTTAAATGGCAACAGAACTGCTGGGAAATTCTATGATTAGTCCCACATAAACTGTTGCTACAGTAAGTTGTTTGCTGTTTAGAGAGTTTTGTGGTGTTCTTAACAGAGACATAAAAAGTTAGTACTCAATATATAAAAACTGTGATTCTGATTTCTTAACAGACAGAAGGAAATGCATAATGCCTTAATTCTAAAAGTAAACACATATTAGAGCAATATGTACTTCTGTATTTTTTTCAAATAGCCCTTAGCTTCATTCTGCCCTAAAATCAAGAAAATACAAGACTATTTCTTTTCTCTTTAGTATTTTTTAATGTTTCAAATATTTCCAAATTTTGACTCTTCCTGGTTAATTTTCAAACTGTTTTTTTTTTTTTTAGTTTTCCATATTTCTTTTGGGTTACTGATGAATATGTAGCATTTAGTTTTCAATCTGACATTAGTAGAAAAGGAATACTGTTCTCATGGAGTCTATTTAGTAAATTAGATTTTTTCTAACCACGCTATACATTAAGCATCTTAAGGAGTCTTCCAGGAAAACTTTTAGAGTTTGTAACAGTACACAAAGTCCCATAAAGTTAACCTTAAGTAATATTTTTAAGAGCAGGTAAACTTCATGCTAGATGTGTTTCAGCTTTTCTGGTTTACTCCAAGCTTCCTTTGATCTCAGTGAACCTTTAGCTGAAATCAATAATTTGTAAGGTGTAGAAGAAATGAAATTTTGATCCTCAAAATGGTATGAGAAGCTTGTTTATTTTTAACTCTACCCCAAAACAGGAACTTCAGAGTACTAGGTTATTAAACTAAACTAAGGAATTCTATGGGATATTTTTCTTAGGGAAACAATTCAGGATGACAAGAATTTATGTCTTAGAGAAGAAAATCTGCATCTCTACAGTGCATTCCATAAGCAGCTCAGATAAATATGTCACAGATTAGCAAAAGAACAGCACACAAAGGACAGGACCTCCAGTGACTCACCAGGCAAGCAAAAAAAAATTATCAGGACAAAAGTGGCATAAAATTGCACTTTCTTTACTCTGATAAATCTGTACTGTATTGGAAAAATTGCCTTCTTTCTTGGTGTAATAGGACAAAGGAGGAGCATCTGTCCTTTTCTTATTTAATAATATCTGAAAATGTAGCTCTAACTGAAGTTGTGTAGTTGTGAGGGCAAAGGGGTGGATGAGCATATATTTAATATCCCCATTTTTCTCTCTGTGTGTTTCATGATCTCAGAGGCACAGGCAGAGGCATTGGGTACATCCTTTTGTACCCCTGATTGGCTGCAGAGCTGAGGTAAGTGCTGAACTACCAGCCTTTGAGGAGGTAGAGTGGAGGTCATGTTTGAGGAGATTAACTCAAAGTGCATGCATGAAAAGGGAGGTGTGTGGATACTTCTCCCTTTTAAATGTTTGAGTAAGTCTGACAACAGAGTCTGCTGCAGTGTTTTTGTGGGGTAGGTAAGCAAAAAAATGAATTCATCCTTGCAGAGCAGTAATAATGAGAGATTGTGAAGAGGGTTTTGTGCTAAATTTAGCCACAAGAAATAGAATATTTTATCTCCTCTAGTAAATTTTATTTTCAATTTAACAGTTTTTAATGGACTAAATTGAATTTTTAATGTCTAATTAATTTACTAATTAGTATTTTGGAGGGCTAGATAAATTAAATTGAAGATTCAGAAAGTTTTGTCATTTATTTGACCTTTCCATTACTCCATTTTCTTGAAATATTTGCAGTTTCCCACCAAAAGGCAAACATTATACTTGTAAGAAAGGGAAGAACTTCTATTTGGTTAATAGTACCAAGGTGTGCTGTGTGCTCCAGTTAGAAAATATAATAGTACATATTTAAATCCAACTGTGATTTTGGTTGTGTAGTTCTGGGCTGCCATTTTGAAACTGGTGAAGATAAAATCAGGACTCTCTGTTGAAGACCATTCCATTTTTTTCTGGGCTATGTGGAATATTTTCCCACAAGCAAGAAAGGGGATTTATACCAAGGTATAGCTCCTATTCTCTTCTCTATTTGAATTAAGGACTTGACAGTTCCTGGTCCTGATAGATCCTGGTTTGATTATCTGGCAAAATCTGAAAGACTTTAAATAAGCCTGGAGGATATGGTCCTGGGCTCCCATGGTCCCTTTTGTAAGCTGATGTAGCTTCCTACATAATTTCTTGTAAGAGGCTGGAAAGAATGATCATATTTATTCCTCGCTTATGATAAATGACTTCTTTTGGGACTTCTGAGAAGAAGTTCTGAAGTAGCTGTAACAGGCTGGAGAGAGAACCTGTCACTTTTTTTTTTTTTTTTTTTTTTTTTTTTTTTTTTTTTTTTTTTTGTGATTTATCACAGGTAGTGTGGTTAAGAATCCAATCTGTTGCTTGAAGAGAACCACTTCCTCCCAGAATAGCATTTCACTTCCTTCTCTCTCCAACCTCCACAGAAGTTTAGACATTTCAGAAGGTGTCAGTTACTTTCACAGAAATACTTTAGCTCACCACAACAAAATAGACAGGAACATCAGAGGAGAACAGAAAGAAAATCATGCAGGCAGGCCTTTTTGTTTATCTCAAAGCTTTAAAATATGAGCTTTTCCTATGCAAATTTAGTGTGATTTTAATGAAATTTGTATATGTGTGGTTTATGCGGATCACTGAATTCACTATTAAATTCAAAGTTTAATCTCTGAAGCTTGTATTCATCTTTATATGAACATGCACCTGTTACACTTTAGTTTATTGTTATTATTATTAATAATTTATTGTGCCTTATCTTTAAAAAATTGCTATGNGCTTAATTCCACTTCAAGAGATGTGTGCTATTTACAAGCCAATAAGTGGGGTTTAAATTTTAATGTCCTTTATACTGGTAATTCTTGTTTTCTCCCATGTCCTTTCTAAAAAAAAAAAATCCATGACTGATTTACATATATTCTTCTTTCCTCAGTTCTATCTTTCACTACTATATGAACATGTTTTTATTTCACTACAGTACTTAGTCCTCTTCTTTTCTCTCTCTCTTCCATGTTACTCATTTATGACTGCTTGGTATTTTATGTTCATCTATTCCTGCAGCTGCTATCACTTCTACTTTGAAGTGTCCCTTAAGGAACTTTGACTTAAGGCAGATTTTAATTTAGGGTTCCTCCCTCTCTTTTTCAGTGACTTTTAAGGTGCTAATTATGTGATTATCAGAACACTATGATAATTATGCAGAGCGGCCTGCTACTCTTGTTCCTATTTATCACCTCAGGACAGTCACTGTTGCATGTGACATCGGGTAATCAGAGTGATCCATGCCAACGTTAATATCCAGTGTAAATCTACAGAGAGCTGGGAATTTTGGTGGGCGAAGGTTGGAAGGGACATTATCTGACTCGTTTCCTTCTGCCAGTAATGCCAATATGTCTTTTTCTGTCAGTTTTTCCCAGCAGCATTACTCAGAACATTGTCTTCCCCCCACAGTTATTTCCACTGGATGATGTGTCAGTGATTGTTTGATCATAGCCAGTGCTACACCAGGACTTTAATAATGATTTTTCAACAAGGTTTGTGGAAGAAAACTCTGGACACTTAATCAGCAATCATCAATGCAAAACTCTTCATGCAAATTCCCTAGAAGGCAAATAGGTGTTTTAGCTGCTGTATAAAGGAGTATTTCCTAGTTGCTGATTGCCATAAATCTTACTGTTCAGTTAGTCTGTTTTACAAACCTCACAATAAATTCGTTTTACACTGGTCCACTCTGATCCCGATGACCAGGCTTCCAAAATGTTCCTATCCTTGTCTCATAGGTTCATCTTCCATTCAAGGAGCCCCAGTACTGAAGACTGCAAAGTTTGTTTGACCAGTGCTGTCCTTCCAGCTGCATTCAAGAGTGTGCATTTTACAGAACAGAAGTGTGCTGCATTAATTCAGTGTGCTGTTCCTTGGGCAGGTTTGCTCCCTCCCAGTTTTAATTAGCTCCTCCTCCCCCCAGTACTGTAAATATTAAATCCCTTATAATACTTTCCTGTCTGTGATTAAATTAGAAAACTTCTGACTAAAAGCCTTTTCTAACCTTTGGTATTTCTCAGCAGCTGAAACTTTTGTTGCATTTTCTGGCTAATTAGCAGAATGGTTGTGGTGCAATGGCCTGTATTTGTGCTAAGCTGTGCTTGTGGGAAAATGTATGGGTTCGTCAAGAATACAGTGTAAAGTAGAGACTTTTAACCTACCCCTTAACTTGTGACATGTTTCATTTGTGTTTGAGATGAGCATACACAGAGATGTTTGCCTGAGGTAACACCAAACTCCAAGTTTCCAGCAGCTCAGAGCTTTTGCCAAAACAGGGGAAGCTATAAAATGATTTTTTTTTAATGACTTTTTTTATTTTGCTTTTCATTAAAAATATAGCCAGAAGACCTGATGGGGGTTATGTTTGGTCCTGCAGGATTACCTAAATATTTGTGATCCTTCAATTATTTCAGAGATTAAAAATTATTTCCCATATTTTATGTGTAAGGAAACACTGTAAATGAAAACCTCTGAGGGTGGGAACAAAAGAGAATGCAAAACCTTTTGAATTTGCTATCTTTGTCTGAGATTTATTCCAACATCCTTCCACTAAAAAATAACATTTTGCTGCTCTCTTTATGTGCAAAATGTATGCAGAGTCTATGTTCAATATGACTAATAAGACACTAAATAATATTCAGAGTGCTTGATAGAGGAGGAACTAATACAGAAATACAGGCATTACTCTTCCAGTTCTGTTTTTTCATAGATGCCACTAGTGGGAAAACAAATGTTAATTTTAGCTCTTCTATGACATTTGCATTATTTGTATAAGGAGGATGCCTAAGATCCATAAAGTCAAAGTGCTGAAACTTGTGCCTGGGCACTTTCAACACAAAAGTGGAGTTTTCTCATTAGGGAAAGTGAAAATCATCACCCACTCAATCATCCACGCCACCAACAGGACTCTGTAGTCCCACCATGGTGGGCAGCTCCACTGAGCTGGTGGGTGCTCCGTGTTGACTTCAGACCCACACAGCCTACTGCAGATGTTTTCCCTTCTGGCTCAACCCTAGGTTTTCCTGAGCTGAGCCTCAGGCAGTATTCAACTAATTAATTTGGAGAGTACAGTGACAAAGTACTGTCCAGCAAAGGGCCCCCAGAGAGGGAACCAGAAGAGACAAATTGGGCATTTAAAGTCTTAAGGTCTAAGTTTCCTGCCCCTCATGTGACAGCTTGGTCCAAAGATTAAGTCAGGATCTGCTGTCTTCATGTTCTTTGTTGGGTCTCTTCATTGTCTCTAGGCAGGCTGTTGGTTCTCTTATCTCTCAGGCTGCAGTTTCGACCTTTCTTGTTTCCTTATCTTCCTGTATAAACCAGCTCTGGAGCCTTAAGTAGGTGAAAATTCAGCATATCTGGGTGCAAGTTCACAGCTTGTGGCCCAAGGCTGCAGCAGATCTAACTATTAATGCTACGTTATGCAAAGAGATACGTTTCTTTTCTTTCTTTACATTTCTGGAAAGGGAAACTCTTCATGTGGACCTTATTCCAACATTGTCAATGGAGAAAGTCCAACTGACATATTTTGATGTCAAACAAGTCACTTCTAAATTCTTCTGAGCATTTGTAGGTATCATAGAAATTGGTTTTGGTCTTATGTGTTAAATGAAATGCTATGTTAGACTAGTTTTAGTCACGGCTTAGTAAAAAAATCTGATTAAGACAACTCTAATTAGTGTTGTCTGAATAAAGATGTATGAATGTATTTTTTTCCTCTTCTTTTTCTTCTCATATGATACACCACACTGCTGTTTAAGTTCTGGTGTAGGCCAGCTTGAGCATAAGCAGAGCTCCCCAAAGGAGAACATGCGAGACAGGAATTTTGTGCTAGTGGCTGTAGGCAGACATGGACACTGAAAACAGGCAGATGAAAGCAGACCATAGTGCTACAGTTTAAAAAAGACATTCAACATTTGCACAATAGCATTTGAAACCCACAGTTCATTAAACTTTTCCTCTGAAGAAAATAAAATAATTGAGATGAGCTTGACAAGAAAAAGACAGTGAGAGGAAGTTCTGAAGGGCAGAAACCAAGAAGGTTTTCTGAAAGAAGAATTATATCTTGCATAAACTAACTATAAAATCAAATATTAACCAAACTATTAAAATGTTAATTTCTCAAACATATTCAATATTGATTTTAAGATAACATCAAGGAGACATTTATATTTGGCTTTCAGACATCAAAGTCCACTTTTAAGGCAGTTTACAAGGATATTATCCCTTGTCTAGGATAGTCATGAAACAGATGTCATGAATTTTATCTTCTCTTTTGTCTGGAATATTTTAATAAAATCATATAATCAAAAATAATTTAGCTTAGGAAAAGACCATTAAGCTCATAGAATCCAATAGAAATGCAATTTTTAATTAAGTATATAAGTTTCCTGGTGTTGCCTCTACTTTCTGAAGATGTACTCCCCAGAAGGCTACAGTTATTTGGCAGAAAATTCTTAGGCACTGCACTGAGGTATAGAAATATTTGCAGGGCCAGAGGACTGGAAGTAAACAACAAAGATCACAAGGAGGAAGTAAATGCAAAGTAACCTGCAGGCAGTAAGTAAATCTGTGTACCCTGCAGTGGAAGTTTTGAATATGAATACATGAGAAAAGAAGAAGCTGCTGCTGAGGATAAAGTTGGTCACATGAGTTCAAAGTTTGTGGAAACTTGTGTGTCTGTGTAAGGGTCAGGTTTTAAGATCAGAGTTCTTCAAAAGTTTGTCATTACAAGCTTCCCTTTTGCATAGTGCCACCATGCCCTTGGAGCTGTTTTTCTAACTTCTAACAAGTAAGGATCTCTTTTTTTCTATTTAAAGGAGAATAAATTTTGTGCGGAAGGATGTTATTATGGGTATTCAAAATAAGGTGGGAGCTGAGGGAAAATGCTAAAGAAAGAAGGGGAAAATGCTAAAGAAAGACGAGGAAAAGTTAATGTGAAACAGAGCCAGCTGGTGATTTTATAACCACATGAAAGAAACTTTAACACTGTCCTTGAGTTTTGTAGGCAATTGAAACTGAAAGGTGTTATGTAGATTCAGATAGGAAATTTTATGTTTTCAAAATGAGTGATTTTCTTAGATGATAAAACATAAGCACATGACCTATAGTGCTGGAGTGGCAACTTCCCCTTTGGCTATCAATGAAGGAAAGCTGTACTTGTTTTTATGTTTAAATTTGATGGGTAACAGCAGAAACCTTTCTCCTGGAATTGAGGTAGTGATTCAGATAGTGTGAAATAAACTACAAAAAGATATTCAAAAGTGAAATGAATGTCTTTTGCTTTTGCCAATATGCTCTAGCCCCCATAAAAATTTGTGAACACTTGAGGTAGGTGGGTTGCCCCCCCATCTCCATTTCTTTCAAATACTTTGAGAAATTAAAAGGATTTTTCTCATACTCAAAGTACAACTTTCAGTTTTAGATACCTTCAGAAAAATGTCCAGTGTCTCCCAGGGAAAACTTATTGTCAAATCCTTTGTCATAAAGAGTATTTGTAGATTGTATTCTCCTAGAACTTTAATCAAACTTCAGTGGAGTTGTCAAAATTATTTTTTGAAATACATGATAGCAGGCAAATTATTTGAGCTATTAAGTTCATTCTTATTATCACATGTACAAAACACGAGGATGATGAATGTTCATAGGAATGACTTAGATGTTTGCCTTAAAAATAGGTTCTTTAAATACTTTTCTTCCACAAGAACGTGTCCAAAACATTTGTAGTTTCATGACTGGTTGAAGATGCCACTCCTAACAATTCTTGGGCTTGATGACCATTGAGTATCATGAAGAGGTAGGTGTGGTTTGTATTCAGTTTTCTCCAATTTTGTGCAGAGGACAGTTGCACAGGGGAGTCCAAAACTTCAAGTCCAAATAAAACTGGATCAGATATATCTGGTCTGGGGTTGGCATGGCAGAAATACTTTGGAAAACAAACTTTCCCTTGAGGTTTTTTCTTGTTGTTTTTGCTGCTGTTGTTTTTCTCAATCAATTCTGACTTATTGATTCTCCTCTCTGCACTATAATCAGGGATAAAACCCTATTAATTACTTAGTCAAAGGCTGTTTTACAGATTTTACATAATTAAAAATAAAAAACAAACCAAAAAAAATCCTGCAGCACTGTTAGACACATGCTCAGTATTTTTCCTTCTCAGTTGTTCATGCTGCTGTTACAGAAATAGCCCAGGTGTTTATCTGTGCTATTAGTGCCCAGAGAGGCAATATTTGGGTCAAATGAAGCAAGGAGCTAAAGAGAAACTACCAGTCCTATAAAGATAGAAACTTCACCATCTGCACATTTTGCTGAGAAAAATATTCCTCATCACGTAGATCAGAATCCCCAAAAGTTTTAATTTTACCTCCAGACTAAAAATTTTCAGGACCCTTAAAGAGGAAAGGTGGGTACTGCTTTATGGTTTTAAAAATAGTGATGATAATCACATCTTCTTTCCGTCCCCTAATAGATTCCTGGGATACTCCTTTTATTACTTTAGGTATAAAATAAAATGGGAAAGTGGCTGAAATAAAAACATCTTCCCCATCCATTCTGATGTGTTTGAGAAGTGGGGAAATTGCTGCCTTTGTAATTATACCCTTAGAGAAATTTTTTAACTCTCTTATCATGTGCTCTCATGACATGGCCCTACTCACACCACTCACCCATTTATTCAGGGTCTTCTCTCTGCTTCACATTCTGTTTTTGCTTTTTCTCTCTTAATGACCATGACAACATAATGTTAATGGACAGAATTTACACTAAGTACTGATAAGCTAACTAATATCTGAGCTCAAAGTCAGCACCTGTAGAAAGTCTAGCTTTTTTTAATAATCCCATAATGATGCTTTAGACTTTAACTTTTATATTTTTCAAATCCTGTACTGCCCAGTGTGTAACTCTGAAGTTTCCTGTAGCCTGTTCACTTCTGCTCTCTCGTGCTGGGCAGACACAACAAAGCCTCTCCAGGCCTGCTCCGGAAGGACACCCAGACCATCCTAGGCCCAAAAAATATAAACCAAAAGCCTCTAAGCGGGGCAAGCTGAGGGGAAGTGTATCATTAAACTGAAGATTTAATTAGAGAATTAACTCTGCATGCAAATGAACCAAACCTGTAAGAGTGTGATGAACTTGTGACCTGTAGTCCATCTTGGGGTCCATCTTGGCAGCAGCCTCTGGCTCCCCAGGGTGTACTTTTGAAGGCCTTTCAAATAAATGCTGAATTTTATTCCCTTATCCCCGTCTAGTCTCTGTCTCTAGAAGGCCTCTTAAGGCATCAATAAACCATGAAAATTCACAAAAATATTATATGTCCAATCCCATTCTGTTTGAATGGAACAGAACTATTAATAAGGATTTTCTCGTTGATGTTCTTCCTCTGAACAGCCACTCTGCTGAAAGTAGTGTCTTCTCCTGTCTTTTAAGGTGGAGTTGAATCAGTTGGAATCAGTGTCATCCTAGAAGATTCCACCACTCTGTTCTGGGATATACGGTCTTGAGACAGTAGCCTGTCATACCATGGGTGGATCCACCTCTTCCATCTGAGGGTGAATCCCAAAACAGCTTCATTAAACTCACTCATCTCTTGTCTGGGAGAAATCAGTATCTGCCCTGTTTCTTTGTGAAGCTGTACATTTCAACAACCTCCACCTATTGGTGTGGGCAGCCAAGTGTTGAATTGAGTGCCATTTTTCTTAATGGGTGTTTGAAGGGAGCAGTCAGGAAATTCAGTTTTCCCTGACATCAGGCAGCAGCAGGATGAGATGTTACGATTCATCAGCCAGATCAGCAGCCTGAATGATTCAAACATGCATTCCAGAACAGGAATGCCTCAATTCCAGATCACCACAATGAATAATACTTCAGTACTCCCTTTCTTCTAAGGTTGGGCTTTGCTTTTCTACCCACACAAGCATTTGTGTTCATAATGTCCATTGCTTCAGTATTTAATTACAGAGATTCTCTTTCCTTTCTGATTTGCCACTTTTCACTGTAGTGAATGTCACTTCTTCACAATGACTTTCTTCTGTAGAAAAAAAGCTTAAAAAAATCAAATTGTCTTCTAGAAATTACTTTTTTTTTTTGGACAGTCATAATTTGAAAGGGGTGATTTGTTTTGGAGAAGTGATTTAAATTTTCTAGGTTTTTGGGTTTTTGTTTTTGTTTTTGTTTTTTTTCAAGACAGCACAATAGCAGAGATTCCAGTTTTCTTATCCGACATGTACTTTGCTTTCATGGACATTAGGGTCAACTCCACCCATTGGTTTAGAGCCACACTGGAGTTAGAGAAATTATTTCAAGCATAGTTTTTCAGGTCCAAATTCTTGCCTGATGGATAAAGTTATCAGCACAACTTTAATTAAAACTTAACTTTAAATCATAAAGTGAATTCTGATATGGGTAGTGATCCAAAAAACTTCAGTGGCATAAAATGAGTACTGCTCAAGTTGTGGTGTAGTGAAGTACAAATTTGATACATAAACCTTTCAACAACAGAAGTGTCACGACCTGGAGATATTTTTGCCTCCTTGTACTTTGAGTTAGTTTAAGATGATAAAACTCCAAAAACTACTGATACAAAGCACGGCACTGTGAGGGCTGCTACGCAAGAAATTAGCTACAACTCAGCTACTTCTCAAATCATAATGCATTCCAAAATGCCAGCTGTGACATTCCCAGGAAATTTAATATTCTAAGATGCTTGAAAGTAAATGTACAAAGATATTTTTTGTCTCTAGTCGTTAAGATGCAATCCCCAAAAAAATGTCCATATAATACTCAGGAATGTCTAAAAATTGTACAAGTAAACTAAGCTGCTTGAGGTAAAATGGTAGTTCAGCTCTCAGCAGCCTCTGGAAAGGGACACATTACTGTGCCCTTAAAAAAGAAGACTTTGCTGCTTTCTTTGCTGTTCTCTTCCTGAACACTCCAAGTGCTTCATTTTCCTGTCCTGGTTCTTTGAGTAGGTTTGGCAGAAGCAAAACCTCATATTTCCAGTCCAGAATTCTTTGCTTATTGTTCTTTCTTCATGACAACTAAGAGAGATGATCAGAAGGACAGGAACAAGTAAAACAGAATTACATGAAATGTAAAACTCTCTCGCTTATCTTGGCAGAACATAAATATCTATACAGACTTCTGAATATAACTAAATTTTCTGTGTTCTTTATGCCATCAACTGAAATATGGCAAAGTTCCTTTTTTTCTGGGCCCTTTCAGGATCTGCATCTTATTCTTTAGGGACACTTCTTGTTCACCTAGTTTTGAGTTTTGTCTGAGAACATGAAAGATATTAGTGTCCTTTGAGTATTTTACTGTGAACATAAGTAATTAGTTTAATGCATTTCCAGACAACATCTAGTATCACTAATCTTAGGCATGCAATTAACCTTATCATTACTTCTTGCTCTGTAAATTTAATGAGATCTAAACAGAAACTTTTTGTGAGTATTTCCTCAGTATTTGGTTTTAATATATACCATGTATGTTTATATATAATACATCATTCTAAAGTGAACAATTGTTATAACGTTAATTTTGAGATAGCCAGCTAAAGAGCAGTAAAGTTCTGAAAGCTTCTGAAAGCTTGTGTATGTGAAGGGAGGTACATTTACATATTTGTGTGTGCTTTTGGTATTAGACCTCTTACCAGAGCAGCAAGTTTTTCAAGGTGATTGTGACACCAATTGCAAACTGTGGTATAAAACCAGTGTCCTTTGGAGTCAGGTAGTTACAATTAAAGGAAATCTGCTATCTTCTGCCATGAAAACTTTTTTTGAATGGTTTTGAATTATATGGCTGTGTGTTTTCAAAACATCTTTGTGCATACACAGAAGGTCTAGCATGTGACTGGTGCAATGAACGCAATACTGAGTATACACATCTGATGTGCCAGTTGTCTTCGACCAACCTGCCCAGATGTAATAAGAGATATAGGATTTTGGATCTCAGCTGACAGGAAAAAAACCTCCATCACTGAGATTTTGCTTTAAACAATAAAATATGGTTTGAAAAACAGTGACCGAACTGTTGTCATATAGAAACGCATATAAGGCTTCTGCTGAAGGTCCAGCCTCTTTACTCTTTAAAGGATTGATTCTGCTTGTGCAAGTAATGTGTAATTTTCGCAGGTAAACCAAAGTTCAGAAACGCAGGAAAAAATGAGAAAACTATCCTGAGGTACTGTAGAAGAAAAGAAAGCAACAGTGACTGTAATGAAACACAGAAATCATTGCTAACTCTGTTGAAGGTCAATTTTGAAGCGGCTTCATTTGACACCAGGTGTTGTTTTAAAGGGTGTCATTTGTCTCGAGTTACAGTTGGAGGTCATGATAAAAAAGATGCTAATTCTCTCCCTTAGATGTTATTCTTAGGTTGAGTCCTGACCCCTTTCATAACAGTCTTGTTGCATTATTCACTGCCAGTAGGTTTGCATATTGGGAGTTATTAGTAAGGTTCTGGTCACTTGTCACAACCTGCTGGCTCGAAATTAAACTGACTCAGATCTTCCACATCAGCAGATACACGTGGTGGGTCCACCAGTAAAGTTTGAAATTGTGATAATGGATTTATTAATATCTCTTAATAGACTGGCTCACCATGAACAGTAATGAAGAGACTCTTCGGGGCTATGGGGGCAAAGGGTTGAGAGTTTTCCTATGTGTCCTGAAGATGGCAAATTTCTGTTGAGTAAATGTTCAGAATGGACAGCCTTCTGACAAGAAATTAAAACACAGCAAGAGGTCTGTAGTCAAGCTCAGTCTCGGGTTTTATATTTGATCCTTGCAAGGAATGAAACATTTTCTATCTTCACATCACAAGACAAGACTGCCAAAGAGAACTGAGACAGAAGGCAGCCAAGCAGCCTGAAATTTATGGGTAAGTCTGCCCAAGGTCTAACATTTAGTGTTGACCACAGAAAAATAGACAAATACTGCAGCATTTCCTTTTCCAATCTTTTGACTCAGCCTGGTATCATTCATCCCACGGTGACAGGTCTCTTAACATTTTAATCTTTTAACTGAATTGGTTTAGATATGCACATGGAGCAGGTGAATCACATGTGAATCATTTAATACATGGAGCTTGTCCAGAAATTCCATTCAGGTTCTTCTCTTCAAAAAGGAAGTTATTTTATAGAAAATAACTTTTATGTGGGTTATATCAAATCAGGATTTAAACATTTTATGACAAGTTATTTCCATATAGTTAACTGGAAATCAGTTAACTGATTCCAGTCCAGTGCCAGCAGTGTAGCAGAAACACCTCTCAACACTGAGAAAATTTTAATGAACTTTCAAGGTTTTAAATACCCTTTTCATAAGTAATGCCAAAAATTTTTAGTCATGCACATGTTTCTTTCCCCCCTACATACACCTCTTATATGAATGGTTATTGGCATGCCCATTATTTTTGTTTCCCCGCTTGCCTACTCTGGAAGAGATGGGTTTGCCCCTGCTTTCTTCAGTTCCCTACCCTGACCTGGGGTCCTTCTTCCACCACACCTTGTACTGTCACCCATCTGGTGGGGCACAGCGTGTTCACTGCGTGGGACAGGGACCACGCTGTGTCAGACCTACATGGGGCTGCAAAGGCAGCAAAGTGATTTCTGCCAGTGTCAGACACAGACTGAGGGCTTTCCCAGTCAGTGCTTTCCCACTCCCAGGTCTCTCTCTGCAGTCACACATTTTCTCTTATCACCACTCATACATCCTGTCAAGATGACTCCTTTCCTAAAAAGCCCAGATGACCTTCTGTTTGCTCTTGAATCCATCTGATAGTTATCCTGTGAAGTTTCATCACTGTTCATTTCCTCTTGAAGGCTTCTAGGGTTTCTGCAAACACCCTTTCAGGTAACACTCTTTGTGTTTTCCCTTTGGGGTATTCCATTCACACAGGCCTCTCACATTCACATCCCTACTGCATCTTCTGATGTTACAGAGACTGTGCTACCAAGGAACAGCTGTGTGAGTTCCTCCAGAAGAAGAAACACTATTCCAGTTAAGTTGTGGTGGGTTGACATTGGCCAGAAGCCAGGTGCCCACCCATCCACTCTCTCCCCACTACTCAACAGAACTGGGAACAGGGGGGAAATAAGATGAAAAATCTTTGTGTTTCCCTGTTTGCCTACCCTGGTGGAGACAGGTTAGCTCCTACTTTCTGCACTTCCCTACAATGTATTGCTCCATCTACTGGTAAGATGGCAGTCCATGAGTCCATGGATCCATGAAATAAAGACAGGGAGGGAGGTCCCTTACCAATTACTGTCATGAGCAAAACAGACAGGACATAGAAAGACTTAATTTAATGCATTTAATTAATCAATCTGTGTTGAAAGCAAGCATTATAAATGTTCAATTCTTCTTTGTGTTGTCTCAGACCCAGATTTTGAAGAGACACTTTCTTGAGGAAGTCCCTGGAAATTTATTTTCAAGCTCAGTGGAGGAGGAAGAAAGCCAATGGCAGCTGAAGCCTGTAATCCACAGTCTAAAATACAGGTACAGTTTGGTAACAATCAGCTTTACAAATATTATGATAAATCTGCTATCAAAACCTTCTAAACTGTGCTTTTGTAAAGGCTTTTTTTCAGCACTCAAAATGCTTCTACCTTTCTAATCCATTTCTTCAGCTCAGGTGAGCACATATATCCTGTAGCTTCTTGGTAATTATTTATTATTTAGCTCCACACTTGCTGTTGGTGTGCCAAGGGAAGCTTAAGGGTCATCAGCTCCTAACTGTAGCTTGAATGATGCCTACCTTTGTGCATCTTCAGGTGGTGAGGAAAGGCCCAGAGATTTTATGTAGAAGTAAAGCTGATGAAGTTGGAGGGAAGTTGGAGTGGAATATGAAGTGACTCTTTCTAGTGAAATACCCACTGGTATATTTAAGGGCGATCCATGGATTTGGAGCAATGTTATGGAAACCAAACTAAACCCACTGTGAAAGACACAGTCAGATCCAAGATACTTATGTTCCTCATAAAAAAATAAAAGGGATTTCTAGGATGGATAGGGGATTGATGCTATACAAAAAGGGTATTATGCCTTCTATGAAACTTTTCTTTCAATAAAAATGCTGCCTTTTTATCTGTTCACAGTTTTTTGCTGCTATCTATCATATCTTAGAGACATTGTGTTTGACATTTGCAGTATCAATATTCTAAGGTAGTAAACTTGTGAAAAAATATTGAAATTTTTAGATTATTAAGATCAATGTGATGACTACAGGGAAGTTTCTGAATAACTCACATTAAGAGGACTTGTTCTGCTTTCTACTTTTTCTGCTTTCTGTCTTGCATTCTTCTTTCTTTCCTGTGTTGTTTAGTTTAGGTTTTTAGAAATTACAGAGATATGAGTTTCAACAGCTGCCAGAACCACTATTATCTCTAGTTTACCTGGGTCAAGTCCCAGTGCTGAATTAATTGTTTGAATTCATGTATTGCTGTCAACACAGCTATTCAACACTACAGTGTTTTCCTTACCTTGGTTTATGTCACTGTTGGTACTGGTTTGCAAATGCTTCAAGAAGTAGTGCAGCTTTCAGTCCATTCTGTGATGTATTTAACAAAACTGAACAATACTGCAGTGCTGGAGAAAAAAATAATGCTAAATTTTATTTGACTGGCAACTCAGAGAAACCCAGCTACAAGAGTGGTGGAGAAATGAATTTTGAGACATTTCTCTAAACCAAATCAAATTTAGAAACATCTGTGTGCTGAGTAGATATTATTTTTCCTTGAGGACTGTAAGTTGTTCCATTACCAGAACTTTACATAATTATGAAATTTGATACCTGTACTAACACAAAACAGCCTCACTCATCTAGCTGAACTTCTTTTGTCTTAAAATTATAGCATCTTTCTTTCTTATCATGGCAGTTATAAATGGCTAAAATAAAATGCTGGTCCCATAACAATTTTCTACAATAACAAGATAAATTAAATGGGAACTAATTTATCTTTCTCACTTCTAAAATCCTAGAACAAACTCTTCTGAGAGGGGAACTTAGGAGCTCAGCATTTTTATTATCTCCTTGGGAGTTTACTTAAAATTTTCTTGCATATTTCCATCCATGTACATCAGTGGTAGCCTTATATCCCTGAATTTTAAGTCTGCTTTCTATGATGAGGTATGGAGTAGAAACTCCTCTATGCCAGCCCATTCATTTCCAGAACTAGTATTGTGTTCATGAGAGAGCAAATGATTTAGACAACTTTCCTGATAAATCTAATTTATGGGATGTAAAGGCATCGGCTCATTTTAAGTGAAGAAATTATGTTCTTGTGTCTCCCTCTTGTGGCACGAAAATACATTGACCAGAAATAGGTAATCAGAACAGAATCATTGGAAAAGAGCACAGAACTTCATGGTTTCTGATTTTGTCAGTGCTATAAATTTGATAATGTTTCTGTTCTAATTTTTTTGTGCACTTTTAATTGAACTGTTGATAAATCTCCTAAAGGTGTGGGGAAATTTTCAAGTTAAAATTTTGGCCAGATTTTTAAAGGAAACACTCCTACTGAGCTGAATGTAAAGAGTGCCCAAAGATATTAATATGTTTGTAAGTGCCGAACCTACCGAAGCTTGTTGTGCAACAGAAAGTACAGTTCAGAGGGGGGTGAAGGCACAGAGCTGTCCTTCAAACATGGGCTAATAAGCATGCAGAATTTAGCAGCAGCAATCTCTTAAACCACTAAATTACTCCTGTCCTTGTAAGGCGCTGATTAAGACAGAATAAGCTCACATCCACAGCAATCAGTGCAGTCACAGAGGTTCAGTCTCCCGTTTCACAACAGTAAACAAAGGGCTTGAGGTGCTGTTTTGTTCCAGACTTTACACAGAGTACAGCAAACGAGGGAAAATGCCCTTTGACTTTGAGCCAAAGGGTTTTCTACCTCCGTTTCTGTAACTACTGTCCTAAAAACTCACTTGTTCTCTTATAACCCAAGAAAAGATGTATTCTTATATTCTGTAACTTGACCCAGAAGGGATGCTTCTGGGACCCTGTTCTGTGGCAATGCAGGGGATTTTTGACTACATGAGATATACAGCATGCCCTGAAGGAATGAGAGATACTCTTCAAAACTCTCTGTCTTGTTACAACAGGAGCAAGAGTCTGAAGTTTATGTGTCCCAGGTGAAAGCCTTAACCACAGAGCTTTAAAGCAGACAAATGTCATCTTGTCTAGTGAATAAATATCATAAGTAGTACAGCTTTTAACAGAAGAGGCTGCTAATAAGCAAGTACAGGATTTCTGGTCTGATAGTTAATGGCATTCCAGAAATCCAAGCTACACTTTCTCCAAGTGTGATGAATTGCAGATTTGAAAACAAGAGTGATACCTACAAGGGAAATGATCTTATTTGCAATCAGTCATAAAGCATTTGCACACCTGTCAGACAAAGAGGGTAAAAAAATTTCCAAGTTACCAAAAGCTTTCTGTAAAATCTGACATACCTGGTTGGAGAATTGGTTTTCCCCATTCACAGCTTGGTAAGAGACTAGATCCTTTAATTTTGTTCCTGGTAAGTTCCACTTTCCCATTCTTGTACACAAGGAAGATGTTCAAAATACTGTTTGAAATATTATTTTAAATGCTTAAAAAGAAAACCAGTCAGAAAGTAGATTTATGCTGTAGCAGCAGTATGCCAGATAGGAGTTAATAGAAAGAAAAATGATATAGAACCTATATAAATCGATGTAGATGTTGAATTGTGCCTAATTTCTCTTGTCAGTACATGGGATTAACACTCTTTCGTATCTATCCTGACAGTAATTCAAGTCTGATTTGGATGTTTTATAGGAATGTCCTTTGTTTTTGCTGTGTATTTCCATTGTGCATTTTTTTGTTAGTAAAATTACAGTGCAAGTGGTACCATCTGTACAAAAGCCTATATTTGGTCACAAACAACAATAAGAATGCCAAATGAAATGTAGAGTAAAAGTTATTTTATGGCTGAAACAGTAATAAAACAAGGATTTAGCATTATTTCTTTAGGAAATGTATTCAGCAATCAGTGTGATTTTGTCCTACAGAAACTCGCACTTCAGATATGCAAGGCAAAATTTCAGTCCAACTCTAAGTTCCAAGGTTAGCTCTTTAAAAAGACATATTTGAATTTTTAGGTGGTGTATAGTGATCCAGAATAACTGGGTAAACTAATTAATGGGTCGACTGATTAACTAAGCAATGAAATCATTAAGGTGTTGTTTTCTTTCCTACTACTGGAGAGCCAGAGAGGTGACTGTCCTACTGTGAGTGGGAAGCTAAATTGTTACAAAATTGATACCTGTGTCCACTGGGTGGCAGCCCAAGCTCTTCTCAAACCCGAAAGCAACATCTGAAAAAACCAGCATCACCCTCACACAGCGGCACTTTGTAAAGCTCTTGAAACTTTTCTGTATATCTTGTGAGTCAGGTTCCTGCTGCTTCATCCTGAGGGACTCACAGCAAGATGGTCTCTCTTCTACTAATGGCTCTTCAAAAAGGCAGCTCCAATTCTGGATCTTAATTAGATGGTGATTACTTCACACAAACTGTTAGTTAATGTGAGGATTCTGAAATGAACACCTTCACCACCAACAGTCCACTCACAGAATTCACTGGAGATATCTGAAGGGCTTAATTAGCTTATCTGGAAACTGAGGGGAAAACCATGCACTGTGCCCCTCCCCACAGCCTTGTACTTTAAAACACCCTGAAGCACCTCTGAACAAAGTGAACCTTTACATCACTGAGTGACAGCACTTTTGGTGTGCTCACCTAGGAGGCTCATGCCCATGACTGCAGCCACCACTGCTGTCTGTGCAGCTGTAGAGCTTTTCAGCCTCTCAGGCTGTGAGCCCCTCTGGCTCTGCCTCCCGTGGCACTGGTGAGGGAGGCATTGCAAGATTTCTTCAGCCACAGAGGCCACAACAGCTTCAAGGATCCCATTGTCTTCTCAGGATGGTAGAGAGATGGCAGTGTCCTGGCCATGACACATAAAAATTAAATTTCCTTAGGTGTTGGAAGTCTTTCTGTACTTTCTGTTGGATGCAGTTTCACTTTTCTCTCTTTTCACTAATTTTAATGGATTTCACAAGGAGTTGCTTGGCCTCACAGCATACATCATAGTTTAGACATTGTTTCACTAAAAAACCAGTATAATACAAGAAAGAAAAAAATTATATGACTCTGGTGTACAAGCCATTTTCTTTTCAACAGAAGTTTAATCTGTTAGTTTAATCTAAGATGCGTAACCCTGGATTATTTCAGATCCTTTCAAAGATTCCTTTATGAAAGCTTGCAGTTTTCCTTCAGTAAATAAATGGTTAATGGATCCTTTCTTTTTCCATAGACAGGCCCAGTAAACTGGATAACACTGAAAAAAAGACCCTAGCTTGAAGTTTGCCCTGAGCTGGTCTCAGAATCCCAAGTCAGTGTGCTGACAGCTTCAGTTCTGTGTCATACAGAATGACACATTGTATATCACTTTTCAAAGTCTTTTACATCTCCTAATCTCCATCTCAGGAGACCTGTGAGATCTAGGAAGTCAAACCCAGGCAAGGGTTTGGAATCCCAACCTGTTAAGGAAAAGGATAATCTCTGAAGAATTTATCTGCACCTTGATCTATAGCCCTTACATTACATCAAGTTTAGGGACTCAGTTGAAACCCTAAGAGCTCTTGCAAAGATTTCAGTTGAGTTTTCCTTTAAATGTTTTCAGCAGTGTTTGGAGATTATCACTGAAATGGGTGTTTCATATCAGACAACACATGAAAGAAAATGAAAGCTAGTTTTGGTTTCACAGGATGAAATTTCAGTCCTGAAACAGAGGTATTACTAATAAAATTGTCTTTGGGAATTGGATGATTTTTTTTTTTGTTGTAGCATCCAAGTTACAATGAAAAAATCCTCTTGCATTAGTTTCTTTATTGCTCTTAAAAGAGGAAGTATCAAAGGCTTCTGCATCACTGTTGGATGTAAGCTGCCCCAGAGTCCAGTGGTTCTGATAGAGCAAGCTGATTGTAGCTGATTGTAGCCCACCAGGAAAGGTAAAGCCCTTCACACTGCCTCCTTAACTGCACAGGAGGTTTCCCATACTCAGAGATACATCATTCCTAATCTCTAAGAGTGGTGTCACAACAAATCCAGCCAGAACAAGCCACAGACCATTCCCCATCAGCGAAGGTCACCATGGACATGTCACCAGTGGCAGCTGTGCCTGCCCTATACTGTGAATGCTGAAGGTCATTTGGCAGCATTTGCTCAGATTTCCATGAGTTACCTGGGGGCTTGTGATCGCATCTGTGATGGTGATAGCTGACAGCATTTTGAGGTAACAGGCTTTCAAAAAATGGCAATTTTTTTCAGAGGAACTTTTTTAGGAATGAGACCCAGACTGTGGTAAAGGAAACTTTAACTTGCTTCTAAAGGAAAGGAGAGGGAACATGGACCTCGGCTTCATCTCCAGATATTTTAACTGCACTTGAAATGTCTCCCACCGAGACAAATTGCCTGATACCTGCAATGAAACAATGCAGCCCACCAAGAGGAGGAGTAAGGTTTCTGTGCCTGTTGCTCTGTAGCATGGTATGCTGTCAAAGGGTCTTCTGGTCTTCTGTGGAAACAACCTGGTTTCTGCCTGCCTGCAAGTGAATCTCAGTCCCTCACCTACCTCATGCAAGAGGGATTTCACAGTTAATTTTTGTGAAGTGCTTTGCAATTACTACCTGACAGATGCCTAAATATGGACCATGGTTGGTATAATGGAGTAACTAAAATGACCTTCACAGAACCATTCTTGCTGTAAAAACCTCTCCTCTCAGTGCACTCTGTTTTCATGTTCTCATCAACTTTCCATTTAATTCTCATCTCATACCTTTTGTTTCTTTTCATTGACCCTTCTGCACAACTGTTTTTGGGAAAGCCTTTTTACATATCTCTCTTTCCCTTCTCTCTCTAATAGACACCATCATCTTTTAAAGAGCAGGCACTCCCTCCCTCAGCTAAGTACTATCTTGGCAGGCAACTGGGGAGGAGGAGTCTTCTTTAAAAGGCTCTGGAATTGTGTTGTTAAAAAAATATATAAATAAAGCAGCAAACCTTTTAATAGGGCTTTGAACAATCATTCCTTTCATTCCCTTATGGCCTTTTGTGCTTCTGGCTTTTTTATTATTTAGTGTGCTTCAAAAAAAGAATCCAAATGTTTTATGTTAAGCCATTAAGAGTTTATTTGGGTAGAAAATAAATAAATAAATGTGAGGCTAGCAGTTGGGACTGTGAGCACAGTTGCCTGGCAGAGGCAACCTATAGGAGGCACATCAGAAGGCCAGAATAAGCTTCAGTAAAAGACCAGAACAAAAGCATCAGCAGCATTTGTTTCTGGTTAAGTACTTTTGCATGAGCCTGACTACTGGAGTGGTTTACCCAGCTTTTATCTATTTCAAATTCACCTCAGTCCCCCCAACCCTCTCTACAGAATCACTCCAGACTGTAATTCATGGTAATTACATGGAACAGGAGGAAACAAGGGATTTTTTTAAAATCTTTTTTTGTTTAATCTTTTGAACCACCTGATGGGAGCATGTGACTGGTTGGTATCTGACATTGCTCCAGGTATCTGACATTAGACACCCGGTTTTTTCCATGACCTGTCTGATTCTTTTTGTGTGTGTATTTTGGTTTATTTTTTAAAGTTATGGGTATATTTTGGGAATAGACAGAAAAAGCATTTTGCTTTTTTTCTTTCTGCCCCCTTCCATTTTTGTTTGCCAGCTTTGCCTGTAATCCCCAGAGAATTCTGTATCAGGCTGGTGACTGCAGCTAGGTCTCTTATGTGTGCATAATTGGTATCAATCTTGCTTCATCTCAGTTCCCTGCTGGAGCTGTTTGGGAGAGAGGGAAGAGTCTTTGGAATTAAACACATTATTAGGTTCACATCTTACCTCCCATGTGATCTATGTTTGGCAAATCAACATCAAAAAACTGAAATTTCCTAACCCTCTTTCTCCCTGAGACTGAGGAATATGGCAATTCTTGAAAAGCACATGTATAGGCTGCAGCTTTATTCTTAAATTAATAGATTACAAGAGGTAGATAGGAAGAACTTCTAATCTGAGCCTGACTTTGCTGTTTCAGTTTTGAGATTCATGAATAAAACAACCTGATAATCCTTGTGAAGTCACTGACAGTCCAGACCCCAAACATTTAGGGAACAGGTGTCCATCCCTGGACAGGATCCAAATGAAGGAAAATGCCAAAGGGCCCCCTTCAATGAGTGCCTTATTGTATGTGGGACATGGAATGTCAGGTTGCAAATGACAAAAGGAGCTTCTGGCACAAATAACCTCAGGTACATCAAAGAACAGAAATCCATGAAACTAAACAAGAGAACATGAAACTGTCTCTCTAACACAGTGACATCTCCACTATTTTTCTCTCTTTCAACAGTGTTGCTTATTTTTATAGAATCACAAAATATCCTGAGTTGGATGGTATCCAGAAGGATCACCAAAGTAAAAAAAAAATCTCTTGGAATTATATGAAGGAGTATGATCTGAACACAATTTTAATTGCTAGGTTCCTTTATCTAAAGTAGTTTGGTAGCGTTTCCTATAAAAGCAAAGTGTACCTTTCAAAATTTTGTTACAGGATCAGGAGCAGAGAAGAAAAGGTCATCAGATGCTTGGACTTGGGAGGCTTAATGTTTTATAGGCCTTGCTCTTGTGTACAGCCTTCTGCATGCTGGTTCTGACCTATTAAAAAACAGGTACTAGGGCTCAGAAAAAGCTTAAGAAGAAGACTTAACTGAGGTATTCACAGTCCAGAAAAGGGATTATAAACTTTCTGACTTCATAGTGATATGTGAAAATAATCATCTTACTGCATTCAGCAGTATTTTCGTAGGCAGGGTATGTGTTCCTGAAATATAGATAATTAAATGGAAAACTGAGGTTATTGAGAAAGGGGAAGATTATATGTATACTTTTCTATAGTACATAATTAATTTTAAAAAGATGAGAAGAATTATACCGTAAACTTGAAATTAAAAAAAAAAAAAAAATCAGTGGAAAACTTCTCATTGGCTCCAGCACTTTTTAAAGTCTAGACTAAAAAGCAATAACAACAGGTGTAGTATCTTCAGTTCTTATGGGCAGGTGAAGATTTACTTGATACCTGTAGGTAATTGCTTTTGGAAATGGCACTGCTTGACAAAGCATAACTCCTACGAAAAACTGGTTGATTGTTGGATACTGAGAAACAATCACATTTGCTTTAAAAATCCTGAGTTACTTGGACGATTTTACTTGTAAGATCATTCACCATTCATATTTTATAGACAATGTTTTCAAGTTTTCATTGAAGAAATATATCTAAGTATCTTAAGGGTTTGTGTATTTCTAGAAAACCTTTACATTTTAAAAGCTATACTTTTGTTATCCAATTATTGGTCATTGACCATTCAGCTGTTGAACAATATCAGTAGTTGAATGTGCTTCACATCAAACCTGGAAGGATCCTTACTCCTGGAATATGGATTTGGAAGAACCTATGTCACAAACCTGTAAAAGTTTATAAAGGTGTAGATCAAGATCCCAAAAAGAAAATTCAGACTTGAGTTTATTCTACAATAATATTGTAGAATATTATTCATATGTTCCTCTCACAATCGTACATCACAACTCTTTTACAACACCTATCTCTTAGACCTTTGAAAACATATCAAAAAATATTTACTAGACAGCTGTTAAGGAAAAAAATCAAGCATGGGAAGGGATGCTTTGGAGATAAGAAGTGAAGATGGTTGGAATTGTGAGGCAAAGTAGAATTCCAGTGCTGTTGTGACAGTAAAAGAATGAAATTACAAAGGGATTAATGAGACAATTATTTATCCTTCCAAACCTGGAAACAGTGTTTGTTATTTATTGTAAGTATGAGGAAAGGCACTGGAATGTCTTGTTGTGAATAGAGGCCAGTGGTCAGTACTGGAAGTGCTGCGTCTGTGTAGTAATTCTTTTCCTATAGGGAGCTGAAAAAGACATTTCTGCTTCTCTGCCAAGGTGTGGCTTTGAGACTAGTGGAGTAAGAGTTTACAAAGAATAGATGAGTTTAAAATAATATTTAGACTGCTTTGTTTTTGTTTTGTTTTTGTTTTGGTTTTTTTTCTGGGCATAAAGTAGAGTAAGTCACTGAGTTTCTATCAGTTTCTTTGATAAGTCTGGAAGATTCTGAACTAACTTCTGCTGCTTAACTAGGCTCCAGGGTTCCAAATCTAGATCCTGCACAAATTCCATATGTTGCTTTCTGATCCCTTCTGGAAGAAAGTAAAGTTTATAATGAGGAAAATCCTGTGTGAGACTATAGCAAATGCACCCCAAGTAGACTATGCAAGACTGAAGTTCTTCTTCGACCTGATCAAGCAAATAAAGCGTAATGTTAAGACAGAGAAAGAGTAACAGCCGCCTCCTCCTCCTCCTCTGCACACACACACACACACACACACACACACAACTTGTTTACAAAAGTGCCTTGTAGTGACTGCTGCTGGTGTCACTCCGTCCCATGCCCCAGAGCTATCACCGGGCCTCATGGGAGATGTGACTGCAGCATCGGACATGGGACTGTTTGTTCACTCACTTTCTGTGAAGAGAGTTTTGAACTGTGTTTTGAATAGACAGCATTTTCTTTGTGTGGTTGGTAAATAACACAGAGCAAAGTTAGTCAGCAAGTTGCATAGCTTCTGCATTCTGATTCTTTGGAGCCCTTTTGTACCAAGCTTGACAGGATGTTTTTAACAGAATGTGACCTCACTGGGATACCAGAGGTAAGGAAAAAAGTTATTTGGGCTGTTGTGGAATATTTTGCACAGAGCTGACAGAAAGTACTGCTTTAAAATGCCTTTTGGAAAGAAGATGGTCTCATGGTGGTCCAGTCAACACCTTGTTCAGTGAAAATCAATGTCTTTCACTCCTTCGTAAGTTATAGGATGTCTTAACAAGATTTTCTATTTCCCACGTACAGAAAAAGAGGCTGATTTGCAAATCTCAGGATGGTTATGTACTTGCTCATTGAGCAAAGGCCCAGTTCTAGTGGCAGAACATCAAAATGTTTTCTTTCTAACACAGCTCAGACTAAGCAGATCAGATCCAGTTGTTCATCCAAGTCCTAGAAGCAGCAGCGTGAGCCTCGGAGCGGTGGCAAACCCAGCACGACCAGGCAACAGCAGCCTTGCGGACGCCCATCCTCAGTCACTGGGTGAAGGTAAGAAGGAGAAGAGACACAACGTGGAGCAGGTGCGGGTTCTCAGCACGGCCAGTGCAGCTGAGGCTGCCGCTGGTGGCGGTGCTGCGGGCAGAGCAGCGGGGGTGCGGTGCTGCCCGGGGGCTGCGGGCGCTGCGGGCACCCCGTCTCCTCCCTCTGCTGGCCAGCGCCGCTCCCCGGGCAGCGCGGGGGCACCGGCACCGCCGGGCTGCCCCGGGAGCCCCGACCTGCACCCGCTCTCCAGGGCTGCCCCAGAGTGCTGCCCCGGCTCTAAACACTGACAGGATGGAGCGGGGCGAGCTTCGGCTGCCCCAAAATAAGGGAGAGGAACAGAAGTGTTCCACAAGTCGGAGAAGATTATTTACAAAAAAAAACACCTCAGGATGTCAGATTCATATTTTTATACAGTATAAAATATTATAGGTTCATGCTGAATATCTGAGTGATTTGTTAACATTCATGTTCTAAAGAGGTTTTTATGGAAAATGAAAGAAAAATGCATTATTACACAAAATAGCTTCATGGATAAGATGGACCTTGCTGTTCTGAAATTGAATTAACAATATGTGATCCGCTTTACTATCCACACCAACAGAACAACAAAGCTTCATTGTTTTTGTGGTCAACAATTGTAGGGTATTTTCCAGTCAGTATAGGTGACTTAAAAATTTAAAAAGTTTGTTTGGAGTCACTGGTAGAGCAGTGAGAGGAAATGACTTTCTCATGATATGTAAAACTGTTATTCATACTTAACACTTTCATAAAAAATAAAACTAAAAATATAATTTTAAAATTGGAAAGTTTTGGGTTTTGCTGACGATGAAAGTATTCTTTGGTAAATGAGGATGGAAAAGTTTGCTCACCTTTCTTATGACTAACTAGAATTGCTTTTTACTGTAAGACACATAAAGAACTAGGGCTTTGTTTTTCTTGTGATCACTTAAAAAATGGATGGTTTGAACTTCATTTAGGTGTGTAAAAGATATGGTGAATGCATCATTCCTCCCAGTAAGACAGGGTAATGACTTTGGTTTGACAAAACTCTTACAGTGATGCTATTATATTGCCAAGCCTGTTACTGCACTTTGATCCACTGGTGTGTGGTTAAAAAAGCTGCAAACTCTGCACTAATTAAAGCAAATATTTCTACTGAAGAACCCTCTAGGGAGCAAAATGTTCTCTGAAGCAGAAGTATGCCGAATGGGGATGAATAAAGATGTTAACTTTATATTCACAACTTTGGTATTCTTGTTGCAGTAGTACTTCTGGTCTTCATCATGGGTCAGGTGTTTGGAATTGTATAATAAACCCCAAGATTTTATAAACCAAATATCTAATGATGATATGAGGCACCACATATCAGTTAAATTAAAAAATGTGACAAATTAGTAATAATAAATGTGTTAAGATAGAGTTTCCAGATTGAATATCTATCTACAGCTGTATACATACTGTGAGGTGGTTTTTTAACAGATAATTTTTCACTGTCTCATTCACTACAGATAAACTGCCACCAATAGTTGTAAGCTTGAGCTTTTTATGACCTCCAGGCAGGGAGAAGTTAGCAGGGTGGGATACAATTTACTTCATCCCGGAATTTGAAGAAAAGAGTGGGAAAGTTTAATAAAAGTGGATCGTTTCATATTGATGAAAGCTACAGTGGAGAAACCAGTAGAGGTCAGTGCAGAGTGCTGAAATGGAAGGAGAGAGCCAGGGCTTTGTGTATTTATGCTCTCTACTTTTGGTCTTTAACTTTTTCTTTAAAATGGGGTAAAGGCTTACAGTGGCTTACAGCCAGTGTTCCTATCCTGTTCGAAAGAGAGACTAAACATACTTGTGATAATATGATAATGCCACACTGCTTAAACAGATCAATTTAAGCAACAAAACATATTTTGCTTGCAGACAGATGCTGGAAGCCTTATTTGGTGGAATCACTACTGAAACCAATGTGTAATACATATTACATACATTGCAGTGATAATACATCTAGCTGATGGCTATTTAGGAAAAAAAAAAGTAGGAGAAAGGATAATTTTTAGGGAATAAGATTTCAAATATTTGAAGTTAGAGTAACAACAGAATTTTTCTCATTTTTGGTAAAAAGTTTGCATAATTATCATTATGTGGTGTTTTAAAAGTCTTTTCTTTGTGTTTATACATAGATAGGCAGGGGAGTGTAGTGAGGCAAACAGACCCTGTATATAAAGTTGAATTATCTTTTGTTTCACTTTTTAAAGCCATTGTTTGCTCGTGGTTTCCTTTTGTGATTTAAAGCAAGGAAAAGAATCACTGCCTATAATCAGTGCATGAAAAGATCCTTCAGTATATATTAGCTGCAAAATCTCCTTTCTGAAAAGCTTCTGTTCAAGCTGCTTTCTATGGATCTAGAAAGAGCAACCTGCCTGTCCCCATTCTGTTTCCTTACACTTTAACTAAGTACTTTGAAAAAAAGCTTGCTATTAAATTGTGATCGTTGAATATTAAGGAATTACAAAAAAATTATCACCAGATAAAAGAGGTCGTGTTCTATTTTGATTCTAATGCCAATTTACATCTGCTGTCTATGATGCTAGGGAGAAATTTCCCATAACTTTCAAGAGAGTGGAGCCACACAAACAACAAATATTCTTGAAAATCCTCTTCACTTGTTCTGCTTAACTTTCATGTCCTTCTTTAAATTGATTATGGAGGCGTTGGAAAGAATCCAACACCTTTGAAAATCATACTTTCTTTTCATTTGCTTTATCATGCTCTTTAAAGTGACACGAGGCAGACAGAGACTCTGCAGCCCTTTCTCACAGGCACTTGTTCTGTGTGCCATGAGTGTGAAGGAAGCTCCAAGGGCTTTAAAGGGAGGATTACTGCAAGGCAGGGATTCCCTGATAACTGTAGCAGCTATCAGCAGTATAAATTGAGGTGGGAAGGAGAGAGAGAGATGCTATAAACTGCTGCTGCATATCTGATCTGTGATATGTTCTTGCTGCAATTCTCTGTGTAACATCACACACAGGTCTTCCAATCCACAGGTTTTCATGTCAATATCGCCCATTATACACGTAGTATAAAGTGCTGGATAAAGTGCTTGTGTCTGAATCAGCAGCGAGACCAGAAGCTCTACAGGCTTGTTTCACCATTTTTTTCTTATCCAGGGCAAAGAAAGCTTGGAAATAATCTCATTTCTTTCATAACACAGGATCCAATCTAATAGAGTGGCATACAAGTGATGGTATGTCAAATGAAAATTTCAAGTAGTAGCCCAGATTTTTACCAAAAACTTGGACAAAATTCCTCTCAGTTCGGTTCTTTAGAATTGAAGAAATAACTTTAAGTACTGATTTCACTCCTGGATTTGATTGTGTTATGAAAAAAAATTCTTGAATCCAAAAGTCAAATCCCTCTTTTCCCCCCATATAAGATTCTGTTGTCCATAGCATTTTGACAAACAATATTTTCCAACTGGCTTTTATATATCTCTCTCATTTTATGTTGGTTAAAAAGGGTGTGAGAAGTTGTGTTTAGCTGACCCACAGTGGAAGTGCTCAATTACAGTAACTGATTCTCTCCCTTAGTTAATTCTGGGAGGGAGCCCTCCTCCCCCAATGCTTTTCCTGCAAAGTAGTGCAGGGTTTGAAATTAAGGTACTACTTATAATCCACAGTGCTCTGGTTTTAGCCAGTCAATGTTGAAGTCCACAAGTCCAAGAGGACTCTTGATTCAGTTAAGTTTGCTTGTTTGTTAAATTTAATTAACAAGTGGCCTTTTTTTTTTTTTCTGCAATGTACTGAATACAAACTCCCAAAATTCAGAGACCAAAACGTGTAGTTTAGTCAAGTGTAAAGCTATGCTAGAAGTTTGGTGTTCTTATCTGTATCCTGACCAAAGATAGAAGATTGCAGCCAAGCTGTTCATGACTAAGAAACAGAAGGTCTATCTCATCACTGAAGTTCCAAGTCTCTCATAGATCAGTGTTTGATATTTTCTTGCTTGTGGTGTTAGTCATACATACAGGTATGGTAACATCATGTTCTCATTTTTTTTCCCTTCCCTTCTGATGTCTTTGAATTATTCTTTTGTTTTGGTGATTTGTAGAAGTTTTACTCTGCAAAGTAGCTGTGCACAGTTAAATTATCTTGCCACTATACAGCTACATTTTATGTTTGTTTAACTCAGGGATATATTTCTTCATTCTTAGTTCATAAGGGTGTAGGGGCAGCTACCAACATCTTTATGTTACCTGAAATGAAGGTGTCTGTCATTCAGATAAAGCTTTGTATTCTGTTTAGGCATGCATCAAGGAAAACGTGGGCTTGTGTCCAGCTGAGAATAGCACTGATTCAGTCAGTGGTGATCAGTGACCGAGACAGCAGCATTGGTGAAAATCTCCTCATGTAAACAAGGAAACCGTGGCTTTTGCACCAGCAATTGAATAAATTCAGGCTCCGTACTGGTAATTGCATTATCAATCTGCAGACTGCAAAATAAACTTAAATAAATTAGAGCCAGTAAATTAGAATGATAAATGTAGGCAAATAAACCGTAATTTCAAAAATTCGATAGGGAGGAAAAAATATAGATTTTTCACCCATTTCATGAATAAATGGGCAGCCTAAGCAATTGGTATAATTCTGGGAAATGTAGACATATATCACAAGAAAATGTCAATATTGCAGTTTCATTTTTGGTGGTTTTATCATTTTACTGAAGCATATCTATGGAGGCATCTCTATTTCTAATGTGCTTTAAGAATCAGAAATGGCAATTTTCCCCAGTTATATTAGATTGGATCATGTAGCTGGGTTTCGGTGTTTTTCACTTTATCCTGGATTTCTGCTGGGAGTTCATTACCCCCCTTTTCACTGTGTATCTCAAGTCAATACTAGGCTTTTCTTTTATGTCTTCACTTTCTCATATGTCAGGAGCAAACTTTAGATGCCAGTCTCTTCTTGATATTCATTGACTCCCACTTGATATTCTTTGACTTCCACTTTGTATGAAATTCATACAAAGTTGATACAAGTCTTGAGTGCCTCATGTATCCTGGGAACAGAAAAATGAGCAACCAACTTATGGTGTATGGTGACCTAAACCTGAGGAAATATAGCCTTTATGAACTCAACACTAAATCTGAGCATGTGTGGTACTAAGCCTTTCTAGAAACTCTGAAAATCACTCTTCTTTCCTAGAAAATTTTTGCTATTTTTCTTACCCATATGTATTTCTAAGAGTTTAATACTCACACTGCTAACTGTAAAGAAAATAAGAGTGAATTCACTTTTTGTAATAGATGCTCATGTTTATGTTTATGAGCAAAGCCACTTCAAAAGATATTTATGTTTTTAACAAGCTTCTTCTAAAACTGAATCCCATATTTCACTCTACTGTACAGAATCACTCTTCTATCAATACTCTATAACACAGCAAGGTCTCCTGTAGAAGGTGCTTGTGATTAGTCAATATAGTGCAAGGGGTTATTAAGTTTCACAGAGTAGAAAATATTTAACAAGTACATTTTCTTTTTCTTTTCCTTACTTTTCCATGGTTTATTTTTCCTTTTTTTACTTTGATGGCACATCTCAGTTTCAATTTTATGCCCTTGGTTTTCCCAACGGTGTAAAAATACAATAGCAATGTTATTTGAATACATTATTTTGCTATGCTTTGGGGATTTTACATTGGTCCAGAAAAAGAAACGTTCTCTTCGAAAAACTTTTAATCTACGTTTACATATATTGTATTTTTATCAATACACTCATATTTTAGATCTGTATATGTATAAGAATCTGTACAGAACATTTTGAAATTTCTGCAGGGAAATGATACTTAAGAGCTCATTAATATATTTTATGATCTCATAATTAATATGGGCATTTTTTTTCCAGGAATTAAGATGTTAAACTTAAGAAAACACTTCATTAAAATAAGATGAAATATGGATAAAAGTCTGAAAAAATACTAACTGCAGCTTTAAACAGCATGAAACTGAAACACATTTCCCATGAACTTGACTCACAGAAATATTTTTTCTATTTTTCTTGGTAATAATTTTATTAGTAGTGCTCCTATAGAAGTGTTAATCACGTGATCGCATGTGTCAAAAATATTCCATTTTGCTAGCAGATTTATGCTACTTCAGAGAAAATATATGAGTAAAGATTTTCTGGCAGCTTAATGTTGGTGGTAAAGATGACCACAGAGAATATGAATGTTTATACCTGGTGTGCCTATACCTCATTCTCTTACAAAAAAAGTGATCTGGAGTAGCATGGATTGTAATTCTTATCCAACAGAGTAGCATCTGCAAAGAGATCACAGGGTTGACTGGATTCATGTTTAAGGGGAGCAGGGGATGTCATCTGCTTTGGCTTAAGCAAGTTTTTCAGCACAATCTCCCATTGCATCCTAATATTGATGCAATGTAATTATGGGCTGGGTAGATGGACTGGTACATGAGTAGAAAACAGACAAAGCATCGAATTCCTGGGGTAGTGGCTAATGGTTCATAGTCCACCATTGTTGTTATCTGAGTTCCTTAGGGGGCTGTCCAGAAGCCCACCCTGATTCAGTCACTTCCTCAGTGGACAGTGTGTTGAAATTTGTATGCTGTTCACTGTGACGAACAGCAACAAAGCACGGGGCTGTGCCAACAGCAGACTATCAGTAGATCAAAGAAAGTTGTGATTTCCTTATACTTGGTACTAATTAGGCTGCATCCAGAACAATGCATCCCATTCTGGGTACCTCCAATCAAGACACAAGTTGGTCAACTGGAGCACATTCAGCAGGGAACTATCAAGATATAAGGAGGCAGCAGCATGTGTCCTATGAAGAAACTCTGTGAAAGCAGAGCTTGTTTAATCTACAAAAGAGACACCTGCAGGTAAAAAATCATTTTTAGGCAGAGAAATACTGAGAAAATAGTAGTGTGGTAACTTCTGAAATAATACTTTCCTTGTAAGTGGGTATCTCCTACCTCCTAAAGAAGCTCACCATTCACATGCATCAGGAGAGCTTGGGCTCTTAAGCAGCTCTGATGAAACACTTAATATTGCAAGAGATTTCCTTCAAGATAGGCAGTAACAGTTAAGAAGTAGTTTACTAGTTTGTAAGGGTAAAGGATTGTTTTCACATAGGCAGTAAGGATAAATATAAAAAAATATTGCATTCTAGATGTAAGCCAAAGGCTTCTCCAGGTCTTTAAACTTCCTATGTCTGCTGGGAGGATTCTTCCTGTAGAGTAGTTCCTGCTGCTGCTCATGGAATGTTGTGCAATTTGCAGAGTACAGCTATCTGTCCAGTGTGGTGAATGCTCTTGCTAGGCAAGCAACAGGCTCTGTATTCTAAATGTGCCTTGGTTTGATTTGATGGTGTTTATTCTTTGGTATTTTTCCCTGAAATTTGATGTGAATATTTTTGCTAAGGAAGAAAGCACTGTGTCAAGGAAATCGAAAGAAATTTGATGCATTTTTGCTTGGAAGTGAAAATGGTAGAACAAAGAGAGTGATTAAAAAATATTTATAAGTCTACCTTTTCCTTATGCCAAATAAACATGACTAACAGTATGGACTGGGACCTAAAAGCAGAAGGAAAGAACCAAAACCTCTTGGGTCATTGGTAGAAAATATTCTACTTAGGAATGTAGAATGCATTGTAATCAATCTTTTACTGTATGGATTTATACTGTGAAAGATATTAGGAAGTGGCTGGGAAGATACCAACATAATCAGATCTGGAGTTGTGCCAGAATGTTCAATCTGTCCTGTCCAGATGTTGTCCTTTTAGGCCAAGGAAAATACCTCTGCCCAATTTGCTACCTCTTTATTGCAGAAGAGAGCTTGATATTTGCATTGTATGTTTACAAGTTTGGTTTGTAGTCCTGACTCAGGCTGAGCTCATCAAAATCAGGACTACCCAGCAGGCAGCACTGCTCACAGGACTTGCAAAACTTCTAATAACTATTTTTAGATGTTCTTTTTCACCTCTCTGGTTAACTCTTTCCTGCTTCAGTCTCCCCCCCAAAAAAACAGCCTGCCCCAATTTTTTTCCCCACTTATCCCAGATTTGCTGTATCACTTTGCCAGGCCAGTATTTCTGAAACCATTGCTGGTGTGCTCATGGCCTTGCATGGAATTTATGCTACAGATCCCTGTGCACTGTTGACCTTGCATGACTGCACTCATGAGAAGGTCCCCAGTGGTCATCTTCTACTGTCTGTGAAGTCTGGCCAATGATTATATGACTGTCTCTCAGCTGCCTGGGAAATCCAGCCATTCTTCACTGCACTGTCTATATAGTTTATTAGCTTCTCCCTTTGCTATCTCTCTGTAGTTTCTCATTTATGTTGCATGGATAGTTTTAGCATGTCCTGTTCAGTTGATTTAACTCCAAGTGGAAGCAGACTTGTTGCTTTCCTGAGCCCTAACACCAATAGCATCATCCTTAGTTATTGCTTTTGGTGTACAGCAGCACAAAGGGAGATGAGGAGATAAGGGCACGGGCACTAATGGCTGGTGATGGATGGTTGAAACCTCTTCAGGTTCCTTCCACACATCCTGGCACAAAAACCCACCTGGGAGGTGGGCTTGGAGGGCTACCTGGGAGTCACTGTGTGTGAATGGGAATGGGAGCAAACTCTGCCTAAGTTCTGAGCCAATAGGAAATGAGAAATCCTGTACTGTGTGTCCAGGTGTCACCACAGTGGCCGAGATAAGTAAGCCTTGTTGGAAGGCTGGACATGGCATCACATTTCTTAACTCTTGTGGTAGCAATATGAGAGTTGGCAGACTTAATATATGGCAGTGTGAGGTCTCATCTGCTCACACTTGCACCAACAGGCCTTGTCAGTGAGACAGAAATTTTTTCTTGTCATTCCTGGTCACTGAGGACAGGGGGAGCAGAGCAAGTAGGAGTAGCTGTAGTCACAGCTGTCATTGCAGCATCAGTGTGGGAATAAACACTTAGAAACTGGATACTGGAAAAGTCCCTAGCTCTAATCCATGGTTAAGCCAGATAACTTCGGGTTGTCAGCTGTTAAATGGGAATGTGCTCTGGTTATGAGACATTGGATCCCACCACAGCTGTAAGGCAAAACTGAAATACTACAATCCACTGGCATTACATGAAGAAACAGGTCTTCAAAATCACTGTGAACATCTTTTGACTTAAAAAAAGAAACAAAAAAAACCCCTCTCCTAAATTATTTAAATTTCAGACTTTAGGAATATGACATTGATGCTGCCCATTGTTATGCCTTGTACAGACAATACTCAAACCCTTGTTTAATGGGTATGTGCCTCTTTAAAAATTAAAAACTGTGCAACTTGGGATTTTTTAACAATGCTTTAATATTTGGGAAATAACACTCAGTTGATTCATTTCTACATTATTAGATCTTTACAATACTTGGCTGCAAGCACAACAAAGAAACAGCATGCATAATCATTTCTGTGATTACAGTGTCTGCTGCCCAGTTACAAAAACTCTGTCCAGAAGGAAGAGAAAAGACATCACATTCTATACACCTGCTAATACAATCTTATATATATTGCTGTTGCAAAGGCATCTTTCATTGTTTTCTGGAAACCACTTTTCCTGAGCAAAGTGAATGAGGCACAATGGGCAATGCTGACTAAGATGGAAAGATAATGCTTATTCTTGTAGCAAAAAAGGTTGAGGAGATTGGTATCAATAAAACTACTTCTCTTTCTGAAACAACACTGGGGTTGACACTGGGAATTTCAGTGGGATTATACAACTGGATTATGATTATATTCTTGGATGGCTTTTGTTTCTTTGTTAAATGCTATCCAACACCCCATCAAAGATATAAGCATTTTGTTATAATTTTATGTCTCTTTTGTAAGTGCTACTGTAGAATTGGCATCCTTCCTTTAATCATCTGAAAAATTGACTAGTGCTTGTACAAGTTCTACAACTGCATCAAAGAAGGGCTGGAAAAGGACAAACTTGAAATTCTGACTACCACAGGTTTGAAATACAGTTGATTTGGTAGATAAAGACAAAATATTGAAGAGTCAGTGTTCATTCTAGGATTTATTTCACTTGGAGGAACAGTTCTTAAAACCTTTTTTGGGTGATCTGTTCCCATTTAGCTCGGGATATTTGGTTACTAGCCTGTGGTGATCGTGAAAGAAGAAAACTATGGTGAATTAAATGCTACTGTAATAAGATGTGGTGTTTAGCCACCTTTATGTACAAAATCTGCAGATATATAGAACATGTATTAAAGATACTTCAGTATGAGAAATCAATGTCACATGCAAGTGTTATGTAAAATGAATAAAGAGCAGAAATTCTTTGCTTTTTAGAACTTTAAAACATACAGCTTTCTGTTTATCTGGACTATGAGAGAGAGAAGCACATTGTCCTCCTTTTTATTAAGCTTTTTATTATGGGAACATTCCTCAAACAAAATATACCTGGAGTCAAGCATTCTATGTCCAAAGGCAAAAAACATTCTATTCTCAACATACTAGAATGCAGGACTGAATCGTCCTTTAAATTATTTGTCTTTTTCCAAAATATCTGGTAGATCTACTTAACTGGATAAAAAATGATCCTGAATGCTCAAAGTACTTTTGTGAACAAAATGTATGTTATGCATGTACAATGACAGCGGGAAAGGAAGAAGCAGAGATTGCCAAGGACATTCTGAGAACATTTATTGATTGGAAACATATCAGTGGATTTTTTTTGTTTTGTTTTGTTTTGTTTTGCTTCTTTGTTTTTTTCTTCTCCATATTACACGAAGTGGTCTCTGTCTGGGTGTAATTTTTACTTTTTAGTGCCATCTGCACCTGTGGCCTTTGGACTTAATGTTTATGACAGATGGACTGGACTGTGTTTGCACCATTTAGTGTATAATCCTTCTGTATGTATCTATGCCATGCTAGGCTGTGGCACTGGCCCAATGGGCATATTTATTAGTGCAGACTTCCTGTCTGCTTCCATTGTTCTGTTGCAGTGTCCTTTGAGCCTAATGGACCTTGCTTTGTGCTGGGCCCACCTACAAAATATTGTTTCTGATTCGTGCCAGATTATCTATTGCAGATTTTGAATTTTTTTTTCTCTAACACATTTGCCAACTAGAACGCTTAAAATGGATCAATTCCATATTGTAAATGCTCTTCCTCTCCTCTCAGCCTGCAAAGCTTCATTTTGGAACAAGCTTGCTAGCTTTGTTTGCTGGTACCAAGACACTTGATAAAAACAGGAGAAGAATTTCTACTGATAAATGTCACCTCTCACTACCTGAGCTCCTGTTGTACTGGAAGTAGAAGGTGTCCCCAGTAAGGCAGAGGCTCCTGTGCAAGAGGGTGCAATAAAAATAGCCTTGGCTGAAGGAGCTTGCTGGCTGGCCCGTGGCCTGCAGCCTGGAGCTGGGTGGCACATCCCATCCCTGCTGACTTTGTCAGTGCTGTGTGATGTGGGAAAAAGGAAGGGCTGCTATTGAACAAGAAGGGTTGCCTTCTGCATCTGAGCAGCAAAACAAATGCAGCACTTGGGAATCTGCAATTTTTTAAGTTCTTTGACTACTTGTGAACCTAACAATCCACAGATGTGGTATCATGAAAATGAAGAGCGACTCATTATTGAGCATTTATCTCATGAAATCATGAGGTTGTCTTTCTAGTTTTTGGGCCTGTTACAGAAAAGCACAAAATGAACCTCATGGTTTAGTTGTAGTCACATCAAATCAGTGGCAAATTTCAAACAGACAATTTAGAATCACACCCACCCTTCTCTAATAACATAGTTTTTCAACATATATATCCCAACAGTTAAAAAGGACTTAAAAAATATTTCTGCAGAAAATAATCATGCCTCTGTAAACCCTCTATGGAGAGAGAGAGCACCTACAAACTTCTCATAGTACATGGCAAGGCTATGCAGTCTGTGCTCATATTGTCATGATCATGAGGAGAGGAAACATATTCTGCATCATACACCTGGGATAACAGGGATAGTTTCTGATGTAGGCATACCTGCCAATCAGATTTCTGCAGGATGAGAATAAAGACCTGTGAGGGAGAATTTATAATTTCATAGATAAAAAAGCAATTATTAGTAACAGTTTCATGTCTAGAAAAGGCTTCTTTATACTATTGAAATAAAGCTGTATAGTAAAAAATAAAAGATATGATGGCATATTCATGACTGGAAAGTAGGGAAAAAATTATTTTTTTCATTCAGCCATTTTAAATTTGGCATGTCTACTTTGTAGTAAAAACTCAAACTATCAAATATATATCTAGAATATATTACTTGTGATCCTGGCCTTGAGAAGAAACTACCTAGAAGTCCATGTATAAATATTCATGTTTGATTTATATATCTACCTTTTTCATTCACCTTTGACACTCTTGAATACTTAGTACTTCTGAAGATCAGGTACCCAAACTGTAATGGTGAAATTCCATATAGGCAATTTTTGAGAAGGAATGGGTATATTTTCAATCCTGGATTTAATATTAAAGCACATGGTTGAAATTTGAAAATCTCATGGCAGTAAGTTTTGAAATCATCTTTCACAGCCCCAGCAATTTATATTTCTTTCTTTTTGTGATATCTGGAAGAGTTTCATCAATTTAGCCTCATAGTTGCACATCTTGAAGGAATATTTTTAAGAATGCAGTGTAAAAAATGTGCAAGCTAGTTGTGGGCAAATCCTGTTTAATACCCTTCAATTTGAATTAGCTGTGTGACGCTTCTGGGTTTTTCCCTCTGTTTGCCATGGCAGTAACACAACTTGTTTCTGATAAATTATTGCTCACCTACTCCATGAAAAAGCAGTTTTTTACGTTGCTTTTCTCTGCTGCCAGTCAATGTGAGGATAAAGTATCTTCTCAAAAGTACTGTAAAAGCTGCAGTATCTCCTTATTTGTAAAAGACAATTTATAAATGTTACGGTGAGAGCAGAGGCTGGTACAGTGGTAAATCACAGAGGAGACAGGATATTACTGAGTGTTTATTTTTTTATTTGTTTTATTTTTTTCTTTTGCTTTATAGAGTTCATAGCCAAAGTTCAGGACAACAATAGAGACATTATCCAAGTTTGCCAGAACAGAGCAGTAATTTTCTCCCTCTAAAGTCTGTTGGTTACATGATAAGATTAGCTTTAAGGTTATTGCAGTGTTTGGGTTTCTGATTTGAGACCTCTGCAAATAATGACCTGAGGGGTTGTGTCATCATGTAGACAAGCTACATGGCCATTCAGCTGTGATTATCCTAACTTCAGGGCCAGTAATATACTGTGCCCCAGAACTGTGGAGCTAGGTATCATGTCCTGCAAATGGAATTATTCTGTTAATCATGGAAGAGCCCGGGGACTGAGCTGGTGGAAGCACATAATAGCAAGGTTATGCCTATCAAGGATATGCAGCCTGAATCTTCCAATTGAGGCAATGCAGAGACAAGTGTTACATGACAGCCCTCCCTAGAGGATCACCATCATATCCCTTCCCCAGACAGTACCTGATTGCCAGCCAAGCCAATACACCAGGCTGTCATCATCTACCCTGGCATCTGCAGGGTTGCATCTGAAATGCACACAACCAAGGGGAATTTTCATTACCTTGAAGGTTAGAGAGTCAGCCTTATCTGGCCTTGACTGAATTCACACTTCTGTTAGAGGAACTGTAAGTCTAAAGAGCTTTGCAGAACTTTCAAACTGGCCAATGACTCCCTGCATGTCACTGGGGACGTGAGACAGGAGACTGAGGTCATCTGCAAGCAGAGAGACTGGCTTTTCTCATCCTTGGCTTTCCAGGGGCTGACCAGTGGATTAAACCACTTTGTCCTGATGTCTCTAGGCTTGTTTGAGTCTGATCTTTAGAAAGACCGATATCCCCACCTCTAACCCGCTGGGGGAATTCCACTGGTGTCGTTCACTGTAAGATCCATCAGGGAAACCAGCTGCTCCTTTTGCCTGCTGAAACACCTTTTGTTGCTGCTAAATCACCAGTGACTTCAGCAGGTCCTGCAGACAGGTCACTGTGAGCCACACCTGGCACCTCCTGGGGTAATTCTGAGCACTGACTGATGGAAGATCCACAGCTTCTTGCTTCTCCACCAATTTTCTTATCTAGTATATCTGCACATACTATTTAGTGCCAATGCTTTGTCCTGTCTTGCAACTTATTTTTATTGCTAATACTTTCCTTAAGCTTTATACCTAGATGTTAGGAGTAACCTGGTTTCATTTGTGATGCAATTGAACCATTCTTCATATCTGCTCCTTACAAAATCAAAGAATTTCTCCAAAGTTGAACACTAAATAAAAGGATGTGATGATAAATTCATCAAATGTGGTAGGCAGAATAAAGCTCAAAGGATTTTTTAAACAAATATATAACATAGCAGCAGCTGCTTTCTTCTGAAAGTTAATCTCACTGTGCACTCAGGAAGCATACTTAAATTCTGAATAACTGTTCCTAGTTGAAACATAAAGAAAAAAATTGCAGTTCATTTATGAGTAAATAGTGTAATACAACCTTATTTGTGCCTCTTTTTACTATTTTAGTAATAATATATTTTTTCTTCTTTTTTTTTTCTTATTGACTGATATGTACAAATGACAATGTATAACAAATATTCACATCATAATAAAATTGTTTGAAAAAATTAAAAAAGGTAAATGTCAAAACCTGCAAATATTAGAATAACAAATGTTAAGAGAGTAAAATGAACAATTCGTTGAAAGCTTTTGTGAGAGATCTGTATAATTTTCTCTTGTTTAATTAAAGGTCTTTTTGCATAAGGACCTCAAGTTTTCATTGGTTCTGTTTCTCATTCTATTACATATTATCAGGTCCTGACTAAAAAATAAAAAGGACCCTGTGCACATGCAACCCTCCTGTGTTTACTTTCTTCCCTTGTGGTGGGGAGTTAAAGTGGAGGGGTAGACTGTGAACTTGTTGGAATCAGCTGTTTCTCTGTATAGGGACTCAGAGACTGAGTATGATTAGTTGCTTTAGCCAAAGCCAATAAGCAGTCCCACAGCTTACTTTAAAATCTGTTCTTGTGGTAGTCTGCAGTGCTAGGAAAAGCAGTTTTTCCCATGTTTGACAACCCACATGTGAACCTCACAGCTCGACTTCTGCATGGGACTGAGATTGATACGACCAGCAATGGACTCTGGGCGGGATTATTTCACTTGTCCCCCTCTCAGCTCTATCTCTTTCTTTTGTCTATTAGTTCTATTTCCATTCCACCAGTTAATACTGCAATCAATTTAGATATGAGAGTAATTTGTCCTTTGTACAGGTTTTAAGCCTTTCTTCCATCTACCTACATGTTTTCCCCAAATCCTGGGATTGCTTGGGCTCAAGCAACAGAGACAGATGGAGGTTGTCACACCTACATACAAATGATGAAGAGATGATGGCTGTTGGCCATTGACTTGGAGTGGCAGATGCATCTTTAACTTGTACCTCAAAGGAGCCCCTTTTAAGGATCCTGTCACCATCACTGGTTGCTGAAAATATAAAAACAGATCCTCAGCTCTCATGTACTCTGCCATGGATTTGCTGTGTTGCAACAGTAAACCATTTACACAGCAAAACTCTCACCTAGAGAAAGCTAAGCCAAGGGAAATGTGAGAGACCAGGGAGGTGCTCAGTGAATATTGAAAATGTCTTGTAACTTCCAATATCAACACAGAAATTGGAAATGGAACATATCTTTCAAACGAGATAAATTTTAAAATGGTCACTGCAGCATGAATGTATTACCAGAAATCTGAAATTGAGAATAAATGACTACAGAGTATCTCCTTAATTGAAGTTGATATCAAAGTTAGATTCTTTGTAACATTACTGACAAATTTTATGAGGTTCTAGATAACTCAGTGAAAATGTCTTCACAAAAATTGTATCCATAGGCTAAACTTGTAGATCAAGACTTAGCCATGTTTGTGTAACATAAAAAAATGTAGCTGCTCAGGTCACTGTGGGAACTGACAGCTCAAAGCATAGATAAAAGCTGCAGCATTGACTGCTTGTATTTGTGTTAAGTGGTGTCTTCATAGATTCATAGCTGTTTCCATTTAAAATAGTAGCTGCATTATGTTTGCCATGTGCTAGTGTAAAAAAAAAAGAGGTGTACTTGTGGGGAACAGGAGGGAAGGGACCAACGAAGGCTTAGAATTTCCATTAATTAATCAACTTTGCTGTAGAAAAATAATGGGTGAAACAGCAAGCAAAATAATATTTATGTGTTTGTGTGTGGAATAAGTCCAAATGTATTAAAAGACTGATTAATTCTAAGTTCCCAGTGGTTAAAACTAGCCTCTATTTTCGGTACTCTGATATTTGAGTTTATAGAATATATATTCTCTTCCTTCTGACTACTCTGTAGTCATTTATGTTAATTATCATCTGAAAGACTATGTAGTCCACTTCTAAGTGACATAAAAATGCAGTAATTCTCAGAAATTGTCCCACTGATGCCTATGAAGCTATTTGCAAGAGAAACTGCTGGCCAGAGTAAGCAAGGGCTCTATTAAAGGGTTCAAATGGAAGCTAAAGTTAAATGTATGTTTGCTTGATATATTCTTGTTCTCTAGCATTCTTTTTGTTTAAATCCTTATTTCTTCTTCTACTTATATTTCTAACTCCTAACTCTTGCTCTGTTTCTTCTTCCTTTTTTTTTTTCTTAATTTTTCTCTTTCCTCCTCCTAATACTGCATTTTAACAAGATTTTGTGAGTCACACTGATTCCAGGCAAACAAGCTGCTGCACTGTAAAATAAATAGCCTTGAAATGCTACAAAGTAAATCACTTGCCTTCAAGATTAAGCTTAAATGTTTGCTTCAGCTTCGTGTCTGAACATCCTTCCACTTAACCACATGATAGCAGACTTTTTGCCAACAAAACATATCTTTACTAAACCAGGGCCATCTTTCAATAAGAACAGAACAGTATGATGCCCTCTGCCATCAAAACATGCCTCTAGCCCTATTTATTTATGAGGAGCTTTGTACTGGATACAAACTGATCATGAATGTTATCCAGCTTTATATAAGACATCACATGGTATTGGTAATCTGATACAGGGTTTTAAATGGATAGCTACACTGCCAGTTTGAAGTGCCAGCATTTTTTTTTTTCCATTTTGCTATCAAATGGCATAGCATGAAGAAATAGTCAAGCCTTCACCGAGTTTATGTCTTCTGCAGAAGAATTGCTGCATCTTTATTTTGCCTTTTATTCTTCTGGAATGTAATAAACTATTTAGTGTTCTTTATGGTGAATCCTGGAAATAGATTGCTTTAGGAAGTGCAATCTCTGTTTTACTCCTTTCACCCAAATATATCTTTTTCACAACCTTGTGTTTCCACATCTGTTTGCAGTATTTTATTAAAATTGTTATATTTTGATTTTACAGGATTGGAGAGTCTTGAGAAACAGATAGGGCTTCAGACAAAAACCACTGACTTTTCTTGGTGTTTATTCTCAAAGAATTCTATTTGATCACATATACTTGTTATTGCAAATCTAGAGAATCAGCTTTACATGTGGATTAGGTATATAACTGACATTTGCTTCATGCAGGCATGGAAAAATCTAACCTGGTGTGGAAACCTGAAGTGTGACTAACATCCTGAATTTTTGCTTTGCAAGACAATCTAAAGAATGGATGAACATTAACATGGAAAATCTAGGCTCTTTTTCCCAGAGGGCACCTTTGCATTGTAGCTGAAATGCTTTGTGTGCTCTATCACTTTGATCTGAAAGCAAAAACCTGATTAGCACTTCTCTGAATGTTTTAAAGGTAAACTTAGTAAGGCTTTGATGATTGCCTTGAATCCATAGTTTAAATCATTTTAAGACAAGTTAAATTAAGATTCTGGAACTGGTCTGTGCATGCTTTAGGGAAGGAAAATTGGCTGATTTGTGCTTGACTTTCCAGGAAGCAGGAATGAGAAAAAATATGGCAGAGGGAACATCTAAAAAAGTGAAGAGAACCAAGTTGAAAATTTTGTAAGCAATTAGATGATAGTATAGGTAAAGATGTCTCATGCCAGCATTTCAGTAGCCAATTATTTAGCAAACAGTCATTTGCAATTGAAATAGCTTAAGTAGAGATGTGACAGGGGGCAGGGGGTGGAACTGGTAAGGAGAATTGCATGCTCAATTTTTGTATATATATTTCTTCTGCCATGACAGAAAGACCTGTAGGTTTGTATGCTTCCCTAAGTTTGTGCATTAGAGAAACTGAATAGCATGACTGACTTCAAAAGGGGTGACATTAATGGGAAGTCTAAGGATTCTTTATGTGCATAAAACCATGATGGTTCATTCCATGAACAGCTGCTAGCCAATAAGCCTTTTAAAAAGCCTTTTGGAGACAACACTGAAAATCAAGAGCTTACATTCGCACTGCAGGATTTGTACACTGAATTTTCAAAAATAGGGCACCTCCAAATACATTTTAGAGGGCAATGTAAATGCCTCTTTGGGGCTCATGAGGATATTAATGTATATCTCACTAAAACAGTTGACCCCAGCCTGCAGCTAAGCCCCACACAGCCACTTATTCACTGCCCTGGAAGGGGACTCAGAAGAGAATCAGAACGGTAAAAGTGAGAAGACTCGTTGGTTGAGTTAAAGATAGTGAAATAAGTAAAACAAAAGCCACACATGCAGGAAAATCAAAACAAAGAATTAATTTACCACTTCCCATTGACAGACAGATTTTAGCCATCCCTGGGAAAGACAGGCCCCATCATGTGTAACAGTGACTTGGGAGGACAATGCCAACACTCAAATGTCCATTCTCTTACTCCTCCTTTTTCTCCCAGCTCTATATGCTGAGCATGATGCCGTATGGTGTGGGATATCCATTTGGCCAGTTGGGGTCAGCTGTCCTGGCTGTGTCACCTCCCAACTCCTTGTGCACCCCCAGGCCACTTGCAGGTGGGGTGGGGTGAGAAGCAGCCTTGACACTGTGCAAGCCCTGCTCAGCAATACCAAAAAAACCCGTGTCATCAACACTGCTCTCAGCACAAATCCAAATCCCCATACCAGATACTGTGAAGTAAATGAACTCTCTCCCTGCCAAAACCCATGCCTCAACACAACACTGAAATTACATCTTAGTACCTAATAGAGAAGTTGTAGAGTGTTAGGTGCATTTAAACATAGTTAGGTGTTTTGAAACTGCTTTGATGTGGTGACTTAATTGTCCAAGTTTTTATCTGAATGAATCTGGCTCTTTGGTATGTGTACTCCTGACTTTGTGCAGGCTGCAGAACTCTCACAGTTTCAGGGAGCACAGAATGCTGTGTGTAATAGCTGAAGCCTACTAGCGAAGCTATGTCAAAACCTGTAACAAAAATCTTCCACTGAGCTGTTTGTTTGAGATTATGTTGTCAGTTTTTGAGGGAGACTCTTGATTTTATACTCTGCCTGCGCAGAGGTTCTATTTATTGATTAGGGCTATGCTATAATAAATAAATAAAATTTATGGATTTGCTTGTACTTCAGGCCATTGCTGAAGATTCCATGGTAGTTCTATTTTTCTGCACTGAGAGAGCCTTAGATACTAAAAATGTGATATCTAAAAATGATAAGCCAGAAGAAAACAAAACCAGCCTGTTTGTAAAGTGTGTTACTGAAGAAATACAGAATAGAATAGAAGAATGAAAAATGTTAAGAAGTTAAAAATATTCCTTCCCTCTTTCTCTGATGCAGAATTTTGTAGGAGCTAAAGGATGGGAGTGCCAGTTCCAAACCACTACAAGTGCTCAGCAGTGGTAGAATTGTCCACAGAAAGGTGCATCACATTTCAGGTTTTCTATCCTTATACACTCAGAACTAAGGATTAAGGAACCACAGCTTAATTATGAAGAGATGAGGGCAAGCTGGCAAAAGCACTACAGTCACATGATTTCCAAAGATAAACACAACCAGCACATATATATACCTAAGCAAGATATGTCTTTCATTTTTTATTAATTTAAAGCTATTTAAATTGTAAGGGTTTGTGAGGCTGGTGTCCTACATGTCCTGACCAACGCATGGGAAGAAAAATTATATCCCTTTTTAATGAAATTACAAAACATTTCCTCGAGATCTGATCCTTTAGCTTAATAGAATTGTCTCATCTTGTGGACAACTTAGCTAATGCTGGTGTAATCAGAGATGGCTGTGGTAGCATGAGTTGGAAATACATCATTAGGAATGTACCAGCTGCAACTTCCGCTTAAAATTTGTTGTTATATCTTGAAGTAGAAACATTCAAAATACATCTCAAAAGAATGTAGAACCTTCAGCTAAGTGACTTTCACCACTGAAATGGAATTACCAATGCAAATCCTGGTGTGTATACAACAGGCAGACCAAGGTGTAACAGATTTGTGCTGGGCATTAGAAATTTGCCCCCTTGTGTCTGCTGACTTCAACTATCAGGGCAGGGCAGAAAGTCTTTGATCACAGTCTAAAAGTATATTTTGCACTTCCTGTTGTATACTTGATTTGCCTCTTGTATGCAAATGTATGTGCTCTGTATTTGAAAAGTGTCTCATTAATCTGCATTGACCTTATTTTCTTTAGCAGATTGACTAACTTGCTTTGTGCAAGTTATGCTGTAAAGACAGCTTTAAAAGTTGAATTAGATGGTCTGCTCGCTTTTTGCAGTACATTTTATTAGACTAAATGTATGGTAGACAGGCTTAAAACCAATACCTACAGGTATCTGTTCAGCACAGTGCTCAGGAAATTAACCATGGAGCTCTCATTAGCATTAATGGGTGCTTAGTGGTTAATTTACTGTGCACCATACTAAAAACATTCCCCCCAGGGTGTTCACCAGGCTGTGTGGGAGATCTCTCCCTGCTGGTGATACTGTAATTGCATTTTATTAGATCAAGTTGCAACTGAAAGATTTTGATTTCTACGACATCTGTGACTGACTCTGAGTCAAAGACAAAACGCACACACCTGTGTTCATTATGAGTCAGCTGTGACAGCAAGATACTCCCCTCAAGGAGTTCCTTGGAGGGGAAAAGATACAGCAGAAAAAAAAGTACTATAAGCACTTCCAATTTCTTGTAAACATAGAAGGCTACAGCTAATATATTTTTATGATAAGTATTAAATATTAAAACAAAAAACCTTCAAAATAGCTATTCAGAATTTTAAAATAGACCTTGAAATTTTAGCTTAGTCTTATGCATGTGTTTTCAGTTTAAAAGAGAAGACTTCAGGAAATTAAGATAAATCAACTGGAATCAAGGGTTTGGAAACTCAAGTCTTAAAGAACCAGAAGTCTTCTCAGTCAGAGGTGCAAAAACTCCCTTGAATTCATGCTCTAGTCCAGGACAAATGCTCTCAAACTCTGCTCTGAATAAGGAATTTTAAAAGAGCATTTGCCTTAAGCAGAAAACTATAAAAAATGTGGAAAGGAGAAAACAAGAAAGAACCTTGTGCTTTGTTGAATAGACACCAATGGGCTAAAGGAAGATAGAATCAGCCTGTGTCTTTGCTTTAGAAAGAAGAATCTTAATTTCTTAACAGTACACAAAGAAGGCAGATGTGCTTAAAATTATCTTTTACCCAAAACAGATCCAAATTATATCTGTCACTTACTAATGGGACCAATGATAAGTACAAAGACAAAGGCAGGCTTACTAAAGCAAATCTCACTAAGCTTCATGTGTGTGTATGTGAAGAAGATGGGGGAGAAAAAGATTACATCCTTCCCAAATTATTGGAATATAAAATAATCAGACAGACAGTGTTATGAAATATGAGTGGCACCATAAAACTGTGCAGTAATATAAACTCTAGGTACATTTAAGACAAGAAAGAAAGTAGGAAGCAGGCTAATATTGAGTTTTAAGGGTGACCCCATCAGGAAAAAAGTTAGTAAATGTTGGCAATATGAAAGAGATAGCATAAAACAGCATAAAACAAAGGGGTCATAGATCATATTAGCTGAATGTTAAGTAATAACTTTTTGTTGTTGTTAAAAGTAGTAAAAGTCAGTCTAATTTGTCTGGACTTCAGAGAACTATGGGGAATCACAGGTTACATGGAGAAAAATGGGGATTGGTCAGGAATTCTAGACCGAGTGGGGATAAGGAATTCTAGAACTAGAAGAGAGATGAGTAGATTTTAGTTTAACAGTAGTACATGGCTTGTGTATTGCTGCTTATCTGATAATATTGGCCTGAAAATGTTATTTACCTTACAACTAGTTGGTCACTGAGGTGTTTTTAAGACCTTTTTCTTCACCATTGTCTGTAATACTGTACTAAAGAGCAAATGTTTCTGTGTCTGTCACTTAAACCTATGTCATAAGTGTCACAGATTCTCATATTTCATAATGGCAGTATCATTCTTGTACATTACAGGCTTTAACATCACTAGTTTGTGATAGCCATCTATTATTATATTTTACCCTAACCTTCTTCCCCATTATTGCATATGTACATGCTGAAGTGTTTGCCACTGCTAAGTGACCTGCTGATACCCTGGGTCAGCCTCGCATCAAAAAGGTACATAAAAAATGTTTAGGACAGTGCTTTGCACACTCTAATAGCTTCTAGGAAAGTTAAGAATAAAACAGAGCTTAGGTAGCCTTTTTTAAGACAGAGAAAGTGGTTGCCTCCAGGAAAAAGATCTTTCATTCGTTTCAGATATGTTTACAGAATATCTTTATAAAATCTGGAAACATATTTAAAGTGGATATCTGCCCAAGGGTCACCAACAGATATATTACAATCTCCAGTTGTGGGTGAAGTGTAACAGATGTAATGAAGTGAGTGGTGCAGAAAAAGCACAGGATAAAATATATCACAGCTGGAAGGCTAATGTCCTTCTTTTCACAGATATCCAGGTTGACTGCATGTAGCAGTTCACAGCAAGTAAAGAAAGGTAAACGTGGTTTCACTTCAAAAGGATGATTCCTAAGGAGTTTTGCTGGGCTTGGAATAAAGCAGTTCTAGTGATAAAAGAAAACTGCAGATCTTGCCTACCTTTCCCTCCCCGGACATAACATGTGTTGCTGTGGTTTTGGTGATCACAGTCGTCTGTTTCAAAATTTTTCAAAAGCAAATGACACAGTGTAGCTTTTGTTGTCCTTGTATTTTATGGTTGCTGTAAAAATGCTGGGAAAGAAACTTCTACCATCAATTTTCAGAAGTGTCTATTATTTAAATACTATCAACCTATCAACTAATGTTCCTTTGCAAAAGTCAAACAAATTTCTGCACTAGGAAAAATTATGACAAAAAATATTAACAGTTTTAGAAGGTTTTCACTTGTTTTCCTCAGTCAAGAATTTATTTTCCATCACTGTATTCTTCAGTATTAACAGTTTTGTTAATCTATTTCTTCTTAGCTTGAGGGAAGATTGAAAATTCTTATTGAGTGGGTGAGGCACTGAGCAAATGGCACTTGTAGGAAAGGGTAGCAGGCAACTCTGTTCTTATCCTGTTCTTAAACAGCATAGGAGGAAATAAAAAGTGCTACATTCATCCCTATTATGAAGAGACATGGAAAGAATAGACTATCAAGAGAGGCTCCTGAAATAGCAAAATAGTCTTTTTACGTCTGAAAAAATGCATGTATGGCAAAATGGTTAAAACTGTTTTCCGGAAGTGTGGCAACTCTGGGGTAAAATGTGTGCAAAGGGGCATCTACATCTCCTAGAATATGCCCTTCATTGTTCCCATCAGCTGAAGACATCCTGCCCTCTACCAGACATAAAAATAAAGTTCTATCAATGCCCACAGGAAGGCTTAGATGCTTCTGGAAAAAGTAATAAAACTTCACAGGAAAAAATCCTGACCCCAGTGAAGGACATGGAAACCTACCCACCAGCAGCTGTAGAGTCTGATTTTCCTCTCTAATTAGCAAAAAGTCAACTGGAAAAAAAGACAAAACTTGATTTACTTCTTGGCAAAGACCAGGTCCATCTTCAGCTTTCATTCTCAGAAAATGAGGACTGAATATACTTTTTTGCCATAAAAATAAATTCTTAACTATGCAAGGAGCTCAAAATGAGATGGCAAAACTAATGGTAGATTGTAGGGTGTATTATGAGTAAGGATAGTTTGTACATCCACTTTGATGATAAAGAATATTTAATAAACCTAACATTTTTATGCTTAATAATTGCAAATACAATTCTCTGTGATATATTTTCATCTTTTACCAATACAAAAAATTTGATGAGATGTTCTATTAGAAAAAAAATCAAAAGTTTTCCAGCAGAAAATTCTCATCTAATGAAACTGAAGCATATTGGAGGATGGACAGACACATGCCAGCTAAATTTATCTAAATTAAGACATTGATCTGCACCTACACAGTATTTTTTTTTCCAAATTGCTAGATCCTGCTTCACACAAATAAAGCCAAATAATTTACAGTAATGAAAAAGATTATTTTAATATCTTTGACATTTCTCAGATATTATTTGTTCTGACTTTGCTTCTTCTGTTTTAATTGCTCATAAAAGGATATATCTTGCTTCTTGCAGTGAGGACTTAAAAGGAAGCTATAAGTTTTCTGATAAATCACTTTCTGTTAGTTTTAAGAATGCTCAGTTTCCCTTATGAAACTGTATTGAACATAATTCCTGTGGATGCAGACACACATCTTTGTTTTTCTTCATGTACTTTCAGCTATACCATGAGATTGTGTAATTTATGTGGTTTTGACACAGAGTGTGAGCTTGTACTGCAACTGCTAAAAATTGTTTGCCAATTTCCTAACAGTTAAATTTTTTATCTTTTGTGATAACATGAAAAAGAATTCTTATCTGGTCTCATCACTACCTGATACATCTAGAACACAGAGATTGTTGGCTGGGAAGAATGCATGATAATAGGATGGCTTCTGTACTAGAAACACATATAAATGCTCAGTGGGTCCCTTAAATCTTTTTGTAGAACACCTGACATGATGTTATCCTGCATGGAAATGCCAAAACTTTCTAGTTCTAGAATCTGGACTGACTATGAGCTGCCCTATATCAGCATGACTGATGCCAGCTGAGAGTGAGTTCATGTCTTTTTATGTACCTACCTGCTGGTCACATCCACATTTACAATTTGCACAGCTAAGTCATGCACATCAGAGCATCCTGACAATACGTGCAAGTCCACATTGCTGCACAGAGCACATTCCTGCACAAGCACAGGTACCGCACAGGTACCTACATCTTAAACATTGCACCTTGGAGCACCTTGGCTAAGGTGTTAATTTTAGATGTCCCTAAAATGTCTCTGTAATTAAAGACTACTGCAGTCAGGTAATATAAAATTCCTCATATGCAAAATTTCCTTTTTCTTCTTGCTCAACTTTAGCCCTCTCTGCACCACAAAGTAAGTTCTACTGTATACCACTAAAGAGAACAAGTTACATGGGCAATATCCCATGGCCATATAGCACATGAGTAGTATATGGGCTATAGTCTCTGAAAATTTTCTGCTCTCATATTGCAGAAAATTCTGTACCATTTACCATAGATCTGTGGTGTTCATTGCAATGAATATGTCAATAGTGGTTTTCTGCATATATAATCTCAATGATGCTGTAGCTGCGTGGTATGACACAAATATATCATGTGTATATTTACAGGGAGCAGAATAGCCTGGTTTAATTATGCAAAAATATTTATCTCCCCTAATACCACATCTGAAAAGTGTACTTCCCACTCCCACAGCTAAATGTATCCTCATATCAATTTCTCATGTGTAGTTCTCAACACAATGCTTTACATTTTTAAAGTGCTTTGGAAACATTAACTAATTAACTAATGCAGGTCATTATGGGCCTGTGAATCTTGGATGTCAAAAGGCAAAAGACAAGGCAACTAGAGTGAATTAAATAAAACACAGATTAAATTGCAAGCATAGCAGCCCCCAACATAGCAAATTTCTCTACTCTGTGCAAAACTCTCTCATCTGCACTACTCTTTCTTGTTTCTTTCTTCTGGTGTGAGGTACCACTGCTTGGTGATAATCTTTCCCTTCAATTTAGGTCCCATAATTCATGGTACTTGTCTGCTTCTGCTTTAATACATATGAGCATAAGATTGTACAGTCCTTGAGATGTGGTTAAGATAGCATTTTTTCCAAGACATACTCACTGCTCTGTCTTAGAATAGGAATTAATATAAATGCAGCAATCCTGACTTCTGATTTGTACAAAAATCCTATTTGTCAATTTTGATCAGAGTCCTGGTCTGAAAGCAAAATCTAAATATGAGATGACCATAGGAAATATTTATGTCCTTTGATACAGTTCTGATATTGAAAGGACTGTCTGTATGAAGATGTCTGATCTTTTTCCTGGGAGAATGTCCCTCATGTGCTGGATACAGCCCAATAGAAAAAAAAAGCCTTTTGATTCACAGCTTATTTATAATCATTCTCTTTCCTAGGATCTCTTCAGAGTAAATTTTTGTGTAGATGGCTGTTTGCTCCTGGCTTCCTTTTCCCAAAATTCTTTAAGCCTTCCCCTACACATAAAAATATATGACATGTTCCTCAAGTGACCCAGCTAAATGCTTGTCATTCAAAGAACAGTTCCTAACACATAATGTGCTCTGTTTTCATGGCTGGAACCATATTTTTCCTATGAAACTGAATGTAACCTTCATTTGACCAAAATTAAGAGCCTTTTCACAGTCACAGGACATATTTTCTTTCAGTTACACTGAAAGCATTCTGTGCACAGATTGATGAGTTCGTGTGACAGGTGAAAAACTTGAGGTTCCAGCGGTTTCACAGGAGATGGTGAAGCCAATCTGACTGAGGGGATAGATGGATTGTTCAGGAAAATTTCATCTCTGCAATAAGCATGAGGCACCAGGTCTTACATAGTAAAGTGATTCGTTGAGAAAATCAGGTTGTATATTGCTCATAAGATTCCATTTAACATAATGAAGCACCCTAAGAGCTCCAGGGGAGGAGGAAAATGCAAAGGGAGAAGGGAGAATAGTGGAGCACAGCAGAACATAGGTGTGGCCATCAGGACAATATAGCAATTCATTCTTTCTTTGGGAATGACTAGATGGGCAGGTTTTCTTAACTGATGTGCATTTGTAATACAAAGTTTGTAAGGCAAATTACTTGCTGAAGTTATTCTTAAGTTTTCTGAAAAATTAGAATTTATTTCAGTGATTTTATCACCTTTCATTCTATATCCTCAAGCCCAACTCTTCGGTATTCCTAGGGGGCAAATAAAAGTTGTAGGTAAAAGACGTCTTAATAACTGCTGGATAATAACAAAAGTTCTGACAATTTAAATTGATTTTGTACCTCACTATTAATAACTGCAGAGCCATTATACAGCTATTAATGATGATACAGCTATTATAATTACAGCTATTGTAATAAATGAGGAAATTATTTCACTGGCTTAAGCAGAAACATTATAGTATAATCTATATGAAATGGCAGTTTTCTCCCTCCTGCAGATACTTCATTAGCACAATCATACTTCTCTAGTAGTAGCACCTAAGAGTTCCTTATTGGTATGAAAGAATTCCTGACAGCAGTGCCAACTTGCTTTGCAGTTAATGTGAAGAGGCCTGAACTATAAATATTTTTGTGACCTTTATGAATGCAACCAGATTGCTAATTTTAAATGATAAGTATATAAACAGGTTGGAAAAGCTGGACTGTACTGCTGAAAATTTGCCACTAACAATTTTTTTCCCAGAAATGTATGTTCAAGTGATTAATTACTTCATGTTACACTTGTCATAAATCTCCCTGGTGCACTGTGCTCCCCCATCTGTCTGTCTCATCGCCACAATATCTCTTGCTCTAAGTTGTAAGTGTAGCTCCTTCTTCAGATATGTGCTTAGAAAGGCACCCAGAAAGACTTTCTAGAAAATGGAGGGCAGGGGTCCAGCAGAGTACAATGTGCTGTTGATGGAGTTGTTTTGCAACAAGCTTTTAGAGACAGGGAATGCCTTTTAATGGTGTTCACAGTGCCGCATCAAGTGGGCTTCTCCCAGACTCACCACCCACGACTGAGGTGTCTAATCTTTATCACAATCCAAAAATAACTGTATCCAGTTCAGACATGTTCCTGGTTTTAATTTATCTTTAATGATGGTCTATAGATCAAATCTACCCTTTACATTATGGTTAATAAATAGTGTCCCAGCACAGAGGTTCTAAACAAGCTATTTTGGCTGCTGAGATGGAGACACTTTCTCCAGAGCTAATGAAACTTTTATAAAGCTGGACTGGTCCCTGTCTATCAGATCTTGGGGGAGAATTTTATAATCAAGGCTTAACGAGATAAATGTCTATGGTTGGTACATTCAAGGACATCTTTCGCAGCTTTGTGAATAAAAGATATTATCACCTCATATAAAGTAGGAAAGAGAGATGAGGTGCATGGACCTGAACTGTGCATCTGGGGCTAGTTTAAGGAACAGTGCTTTGTAAAATGTGGTAGTAAAACTAGACTTCCCTGAAGCTTTATTTGGCAGTTCAAAAAAAAAGGCCAGTTTTATTTCTTCATGTATATCGACATCTAATATATACCCCTAGGCCAATGTTAGATGGAGGGACTTAATTAATTGAAAACAGTTTGAGATTCTTACAATAACTTTTATCTTAGAAGCACATTGGTAGGTGTATGATCAAGCAGATATCTACTTATTAAAAAACAAGCATCGTGTTTTACTCCTACTGTAGACAACTGGTGCCTTTAACCTTTAAAATTCATAACTAGGCAGTGATTTTGTCTTTTTGGTCGTGTACACATCAGCAAAACTGGATCATCCATTTAATCTAATGCTTCCTTTAGCATACAGCTAGAGAATCAGGGATATTTCTTGTGGTTTGTGTCTTGGCTATAATTTTATACTTCTTTGTGCCTACCATTTTTCTTTTTCTCTCTCCTAAAAAAATTAACCACTCCCAAAAAAATCCGAAACCAAAAATAATTAAAAAAAACCTCCAAAAAAACCAAAAAACCCAAGAAAAGTCTCTGCTACAGTATGAAGAGGGAAGTCCTTTGCAGTAATGACAACATACCCACAAAGATCTGTGTTTCCTGCTTCATATTTCTACTTTATTCCATTTAAGTGAACATGAAACGTATATTTTTTTTCATTTTCTCCCTAAAATGTTCATTCTTATGTAACTATAGAGTACGCACTGAAATGGAGTACATGCAAATAAGGTGTAATGAAATCTCTGTTCATAAAAAGATTAAGTGCAATACCAAATGTTTAGTCAATTGTTAGTCCCTTTGATTAGATTCAACAGATCAATAAGCTGTTATTTTCCTGAATTACTGTAATTCTGACAGTTTCCTGTTTGCTCACAGCATATGTTGTTTGCATTTATATTGTAATTTGCCTTGCAATTTGCAATACAATCTTAAGGAAACATGGAAGGTTTCCTTGATATATAGGATCCCCTACAGTTAGATTTTCAAAAGTCAAGCTCAAATAAACTGTTCGGATTTAAGCTGAAGAAAGGAAATTAATAATGAGATACTAATAGAAACTTTTTCAAGGAATTTCAGAACTTGGAAAAGAAAATGTTTGAAATGTGTCTGTGTTGAATATGCCCACAGCTCAATATGACATTGCTCATAATTGTGGTGTTGAAAACTGATTATGTAGCATTTGAGACAATAGTTCTGTTACTGACAATATTGGGGCAATATTGATAACAGACTAGACTGGGCCTCCATGTGAACCAAATCTTTCACCACAAGGTTCATTGAATATGAGCAGGACCACATCTAGAGATCATCAGGACTCCTCAAGAATGCATTAATTCAAAACCAGGGATTAGATGTTACCAAAATTTCTGCCAAGAGCTAAATTCATAGTTACCTTTATCAGAAATTGAAAGTGGAGGTGCAGCAGACCTTCAGCCTGAAACACCCAACATCTCCAAAATTAGGGAGTTATCCTTATGAGTGTGTCGTACCAGGTTTAGGCTGCCCTTCTGGCTGGCTTTGACTGGGGACTAGAACATGGGTAATTCTGTGTTTTGATCTTACCATTTACAGGGATAGTGTATCTGCTTGAAAAGGTATGAAAAAATGGGAGTTCCTCTGCTTGTTTGTCAATGTAAGAGGGAAAATACAGCCATTCTAGCTCTGTAGAGTGCTGTGGTAGCACTGAAGCTGCTAAGGCAAAAATTTGTCTGCATACATTGGTGTAGAAATATTCTATCTGTCTGTTTTGGGAACATCTACTCTGCCACCCTCCCACACATCACCACCAAGCTAGAGCCATAAATGTGGTATAAATAGTTAAATATACAGTCACTTAGAGGGAAACTTTCTAGCGAGTTTTTTTAATGCTTGGCTTCTAAAAGACATAGTTTCAACTTCTTGTCTCAACTTAGAAGCATCAGGTTTCCCTAAATATTTTCCTGTTCTCTGTCTGTCTCCTCTCGAAATCTTTTTTTCCCCTCTGATTCTTTGTCTGGTTGAAAGCAAGAACATAACATCATTAGATATCACAGAGAAATTTTATTTTCCAGGTAGGCAATGCCAAATATACTCCTCATATTAGATCATGCAAGGCAGATGAATTGCTCCAAGTCCCCTTCTGGAGTCTGAGGAAGGATAACTCAAAGGCCTTCCAGCCTGAGGAAGGATAACTCGAAGTTCAGAGCACTTATGCATCTAGGTTGAATCTAAGCACCTTCCTAGCACATGGTGTGAAAGGTGAAATGTGAGCTGCTACAGGATGTTGGGATGTCCTACAATGTAGACTGTGCTAATGGAGGAGCACAACAACAGAGAAAAGATACATGGAGCACCACGATTTTATAGGGGCTTGAACAAAACCCAAGCAGGATCCAAACACACTGCAGGAATTTCAAAAGGAAAAATAAAGAGCTGGAGCTCCTGAGATATTTTCATATACATTTACTATTTGAGGAGCTATTGCTTTTAGAATTTTACAAATTATTAAACCCATTAGCTTTGCTTTACAATTTCCACTGTAGGAGCATGTGTTGGATATCTGCCTACTTGTAACTCCTTTCAGACAGCCATTTCCCTCCTATTTACCGGCTTTTTATCATTTTAATTACATGACAAATGCTACAGATTACAGATTTTTTTTCCTGATTAATGTTGCTACTGAGGCATTCACTCTTGGAATACAGTTACAAGAAAAATATGTATTTATTCAATCTTTAGGATTGCTTAAATAATAAAAAAACTTGTCACTTTTTAAATCTCCTAGAAAAACATTTTTGTTTTGCCAGATCTTATGTTTCATACAGACGGCATGCACCATGCTAACAGTCAAAATACAGTATTACTGTAATATCAATATTTTATACACAACGATTTCATAAGCAATAACCTTGCAACTTAAAACAATGATTCTCTGTCATAATACAGATAATTAGGGATGAGTATCCTCATTCTGTTCATTTTTGATCTCCTCCTAATCTCTGTAAGTAAGAATATTAAACTCCAGTAATCCATAGATAATATGGTGGGAGTGACTCACCACAGTTGTGTACTGTGATCAAATTACTTACCTCCGAGGCATTTATTTTCCTACAAATGACAAAAACAATCCAGAAAAGGAAAACTAAATAAGTGGTTTGTATCCCCTCTGGCCCCCCACAGTCTTTCTGAAAAACAGGTATTTGTAACAAAAAATTAAGTACAGTTCTAGACATTATTTGGGGATTTAAATTCACTCCACCACAAAGGAGAAATAAATAAGTTATAGAATTTCAACCAGACAGAAGCAAAATCAAAAACTATTTGGGCACTTTTATTCTCATCTATTGAGTATCTAAGTGGGATTTTTGTGGGGAACCTCACATATATAAAATATATAGAGAAGGGTTTAGAAGATATGACATGTAACCATGTAGCTGTCAACCTACACATCACTGACCTGCACAGAAGTTCTGAGGGTATTTTTCTCACATAATGACTGCAAACTCCAACAAACAACCTACATCCTCTGAAATTTCTCACTTGTCTAGATAAACAAACTCAGTTTCTTCAGTCTTTATTTCCAAACCTTGTTTTCCAAACCTAATTCAGTGCTGTTGCTTTCCTCTGGACTGTTTCCAGTTGATCTACATCTCCCTGCCAAAAACTCCATGTGATACAGCCAGAACCAAGTAGAGTGGAAGGATGACTTCACGAATCTAACATGACATTCCTATTTGTACACTGCCTCTCCATCGTTGTATTTATACATCACACTGTGATGTTTGCTTTTTTCTTCACACCACTGAGGTGCTTTTAAAAACCTGTCCATCTCTTATCCTCCAAACACTTACTCACATGCTTAAATGGACGTGAGTTAGAGGGGGCAATTGAGGTGTGTAAAGCAATGCACATATTTAAGCATTTCAAGGGTCAAGGCCAAATATTCCTGTCAAGGAGTTGTTATTAAAAAAAGAATTGAAGAGCCAACTGGAGTCAAATACACACTAAGCCAATAACAGAGGTCTCTAATGTAATTAAATCTTTTCTGATCTGCACTTACATAAGATCCAAATGTGCCACTGTATGAAGAACTACATACTGTAATAACAGTATTCTGCATCCCAGATCTGCCGTTGCTTTTGGAAAAGAAGAAAAATTATCTTATTTCTAATTGACCTTCAGTTTACTTTTTAACTAAATAGAACATATTTTAATTCACTGACTTTCAAGGTTTTTTTAAGATACTGGCCAGATCGAAAGCAGTCTACCAATTAAAAAAATTTGCATGATGCTTATCATATCCTGCTAATAGATTAAGCAACAATAGATTACTCAAATGAAATGTGTTTATTTCAAATGCATTTCAGAAAAAAACATCAAAATAATATCTGGTGTTCAGTTTACTTCTATTTTATCAAAACACAATTCAGTAGTTAATAGAAAGTTTAATTCTAATTGTTAATTTCTTCATTTGTACTATCTCAGATGTGCAAATTTGGGTTGGTTTTTTTTTTGGTTGCTTTTTTCTTCTTTGTAAATACTTTATTACCATTTTTATAGACACTGTCAAGAAGCTTTTCTTTTCATCACTGATTTTCTGAGTATTTAATCAAAAATGTCTTTAAAATTATATTGCTTTTTTAAAAGAAAATAATTTGTACATTTTTACCTATGTGATTATGTAAATAAACGTTTAGTTAAAGGTACCATTATTGAACTGCTTTTAAGGATGCTCGGTACACAACAGCTGACCCATCATGATGTGATTACTCATGTTGCCTTTATTTTCATTTCAACCAGAATGCAGGGTTTTCTTGGTCCTATTGTAAGAGCAGAAAAACAATTATTTTATGCATGACTGATGATAGTGATGGAGACTCTATATGGGACACAGCAGGAAGCTGAGAACTGCTTGATGCTTCAAAATACCATGTATTTACAGCACATTCAAATGTTGTAAACCCCAAATATTCAGCCTAATTTTATTTGTAACTTCAGATTTTCTAATCAGCCATATATATATTTTTTTAATTCCAATGACATGCTGAAAAAACAGTACTTTTCAAAAAATGCATAATGCATCATTTTTAAAGCACAAATGAGTTCTGACTAAGTGGATGCTTTACTAGGCAAACTGGTGTTAGAAGTTAATTGGGTTTGACTAGCAAGTCCAGTTATTGGCACAATTTATAAGCTTTTGCAGAATTGTGACCATTCTGCTATCATACAGTAATATGCACAATGTGAGATCTGACAGTAAGTGCTTGCTGTCTGACAGTAAGTAATGAATACAAGTAAAAAATATCCTTATAAAATAGACCCCTTTTTGAAATGAAATGTAGTACAAGACTATTTTTCAGGATGCTTAAACATTTATTACACTGGCATATAATTAACTTTTCATTGTCTTTCTGCTCTGTGCCAAATCTGTTACAGGAACGGTCAGTTGATGCTCCATGGTAGAGTAAAAACTTAGTGGAAGAAGGACATTTTAGAAAATATTATTATATAACTATAATAATTATTCTGTATTTGGGGAGACTTCCTTGTACTTCCTGTAACACAGTGCCATAACTTTATACCATAAAGTAAGATTTCATAAATCCTGGTGGTCTATTGCCATATCATATTTCTTTTTCTTTGTGAGCTTAAATTTCTGCAGATGTTTATACATTAATTAGTGCCTTTAACATCTAGCATAAATTTGAAATCACTGAAGAAAATCTTGTGTATGTGATCTGCTGTGTGATGCATTTTGGTTTTATTTAGTATTAAGTGAGTTAATCTAAAGAAGCAGTTAACTAGCATAGAAGTAAATATTACAGTGAAGTGCATAAAGTTTTACAATCAAATGCAGTTTTATTTAGGAGAAGAATAACTTAATTTGCCACTACTTTTGTGATAGTAGTGTTTTTAATTTTCTGGGGCATTGTGACTATTTGAGGTTGGTAATACATCTATCCCCCACTATTTTTTCCCTCAATTATCCAAAGGCTGGAAGAAGCTACCTCCCTCGAGAGCTTAACTATTGTTAAAATCCCTGTTTCCCTGCAGGATAACCAACTCCTGGCAATTGCCCTGGAGTCCAGAGTTTGCCTTTGCAGGCTCATGCGTGCACATCACACCACCCGTCTCTTTTCCTGACTGCCAATTCCATCCCAATGAGCTGGCAGGGTGCTCAAATTCACATCAATTCTGTTCCATGATATTTTCATCAAATTGCCAAGCCTTAATTGCATAAGTGGGCTACATGGGTTTTTTTGTGCTTGCACACCATTGTAAATAGGGCTAGCTACATGGAGCTGTCGGTAGGATATTTTGCATTTCAATGTTCTCATTTTTTTCTGGGGGATCACTTTGTGTTCATCCCTTCATAAGATGGTTTTCTAGGTTTCTCCCCCATATTTCACCCAGAGAGTTTAGTTTGTGCTTGATTTTGGATCTCAGAGAACACTAATTTTTTCACTTGATCAAGAAATACAGACAATTCTCAAAAATATGCAGAAGATCTAGTTCTTGGTTGTGATGTTTCACTGGCACTTGGTGGATAACATTAGTTGACCAAATGCTCTTACAGAATGAGACTGATTCACCATCCACAGCTGTACCTGGAATTGTGGTCTGACTTCTTCACTGTGTGTGCTCAAGCCTGAAATCAGCTGCTAAGATGATGCCAACAGCAGTTTTGGTACCACTCCAATGCAAACCCAAGGGGTTCAAGAAAGGGGAAGGGGGTGGGGCATTTGTGTGTGTACTGACTCCTGAATGGGACAGTCTTGAGAACTAGGTATGTACCTTTTCTTTTTGGTGACTTAGTACCAACACTGATGTTATAAAGTGTGTTACTGTGATTTTTCTCTGGCACATTTCTAAAGCAGTAAGGAGAGTCTTGCTGTTACAGTTTATGTGGAGAAAAAGTAAACCTGCAGATTCTGATATGGATGTTGAAGATGAGTTCAAAGATAGAGTTTGCATTTGCTTATAATAAGCATCTAATAGATCATCAGGGTAAAGTCCTGAAGTAGAATTATTTCCAGCCATTTTTAGAAAAGTACAGGCAGTGGTGATTCTTTCCATACTATACACAACTGCAATAACACAATGGGGAGTTTATTTAGATGCTGATATAACAGCAAAAAAATTCAAGAAAATAGCCTATACAAATAAATCCAAGACTTGTTTATTTGAAAGTTTTCTGATTCCATTACTCTGAAATCACTACAGGCCTGTCAGCCTGACCTTGATGTGGTGGATGGTCATGGAGCAGATCATCTTGAATGCCATCCCACACTCAGGATAACCAGGGAATCAGGCCCAGCCAGCAGAGGTGTATGTAAGGCAGGTCCTGCTTGACCAGCCTGATCTCCATTTATGACCAGGTGACCAAGCTAGTGGATAAGGGAGAGGATGTGGATGCTGTCAACCTGGACTTTAGTAAAGTCTTTGGCACAGGATTCTCTTGGAGGAACTGGCTGCTTATGGCTTCAATGGTGCACAGTTCACTGGATAAAAACCTGGCTGGATGGCTGGGCCCAGAGAGTGGTGGTGAGTGGAGGTACATCCAGCTGGCAGACGGTCACAGGTGGTGATCAGCTCAGTATTTGGGACAGTCCTGTTTACTCTCTTTATTCACAATATGGGTAAAGGGATGAAGAGAAATCTCAGAGAGTTCACAGCTGACACCAAGTTAGGTGGGAATGTTGGACTGCTGGAGTGTAGGAAGGCTCTGCAGAGGGGTCTGGACAGTGTCAGAAATAAAGACAGTTCTCGCAACGAGATCCAAAAAGGAGATGTTTATTGAAATCCCGCTGCGAAATCCGGAATCCCGTAAAACAGAAAAACAAAGAAAATGGGAATTGAAAAGGTTAAGGTCCCGGTGGGTGATCGGGAACTCCGGTCTGCCAATGGCAGTCCGAAGGAGCTCCGAGCTGGGCTATGATCTAAGCTTAAAGCTTAGATCTGTTTGTCTGTTGTAGAAAGGATGAGGAGGCCAAGCCTGGCTCGCACCTGCAGAAACAGCTAGTCTATTTCCCGGTGAAGACTCACTGAGTCTTCCACAGAGGGTAGCTGCAGAGAGCGCCCTCCCACTCGGGGAGCTCCAATTTATAGAGAATTTGGTAGGGTTGGGTCTGTGGATGTATCCCCCTAGGCCTGATGTTATTGGGCATACTAATTAATTAGGAGGTTCCTCCCGCCAATCAGATGTTGGTGTCTAGGGGAAGATGTTGGCTCGTTTGCATTGGCGGGAAGGAGCCTCATTAGTATGCCGGCCTGGATGCATCCAAGTCACAGACCCAACCGCCAGTTTCTAATTTTAGAATTTGGGCCCGAGTGAGTCTTTATTTTGAGCAAGGGGGCTGGGCACCCTCTCCTTTTAGTTAAATAGAAATGAGTGAATAAACTTTATTTTTGAACACCCCAAATACTCCAAAAGCCTTTGAACATCATTTCTCAACATAGGGCACCCCACTAACTTGGAACAGTTTCTTATCAAACAATATTTTCAACAATATTAAATATGAAAGCATAACTTTAACTTCAGAAATCTGAAATCCTTTAAATGATTTAAAGGGTTTTAACAACCTTAAACCTAAACGTGACATGATGCAGAAATTTTCCAGTCTTTGCTGTTTCTAACAGACAGGATGAATTGATGGGCTGAGGCCAGTGTTGTTGAACCTCAGTTCAACAACATGAAGTGCTGATTTCTGTACTTGGGTTGCAACAACCCCAGGCAGTGCCACAGGTTGGGGGCAGAGTAGCTGGAAAGCTGCCCAATGGGAAAGGACTGGGGTGCTGGTCAACAGTGGCTGAACATGAGCCAGGGGGTGCCCAGGTGGCTAAGAAAGCCAATGGCATCCTGGCCTGTATCAGCAATAGTGTGGCCAGCAGGACCAGGGCAGCAATCATCCCTCTGTGCTCAGCACTGGTGAGCCTGCACCTCACGTGCTGTGTTCTGGCTCCGCATTACAAGAAAGACAATGAAGTGCTGGAAAATGTTCAGAGAAGGGCAATGGAGCTGGTGAAGAGTTTGTAGTGCAGGTGTGATGATGAACTGGGAGTTCATCAGAGAGAGAGCTGGGGGCATTTAGCCTGGAGAATAGGAAGCTCAGCGGAAACCTTGTTGCTCTATACAACTACCCGAGAGGAGGTTGTAGCCAGGGGACAGTCAATCTATTCTCCAAGCAACAAGAGATAGGACAAGAGGAAATGGCCTCAAGGGTGCCACAGGAGGCTTAGATTAGATATCAGGAACCAATTATTCATGCAAAGAGTTCTGAAGGACTGAAACAGGCTGCCCAAGGAAGTGGTGGGGTCACTATCCCTGAACATATTTAAAAGACGTGTTGATGGCGGCACCTAGGGACAGGGTTTAGTGGAAGACTTGACAGAGATGACTTAGTGGTTGGACTCCGTGATTTTAGAGGTTTTTTCAACCTAAAAATCTCCACAGTTCCATGATTCTGAATAGCCAAGGTCTAGCTGTGCTCTAGTGGCTGTGGCTGCCTGCAGGTGAGGAAACTGCTGCTGTTCTGTTACCTCTGGTTGTCTATCACCAGCCTTGGAGGTGAATATAGTTAAATCATCTCAAATGAAATCTTTATTAACTTACTTACAGTAGGCAGTTGAATAAAATGGATTGTTGAGCTGAAACATATGTTCTTATGCTGAGTTTTGATTTTTCGCTGCAAGAAATTGTTAATTAGTCTGTTTCCCCAGCAATATGCAATAGCAACCAATAAGTGTTCAATGTTTAGTAACTGTTGTCCTTTGTATTTCTATGTTTCCCTGAAGATTTAAGTGCTAAGCACAGTTCAGTGTTTCCAGATCATTAATCAGTAGATGTTTTAGAAGTCCAAAGAAAGACTCCATCAACTGGCTGGTTTAGATGATGGTACAAAGCACCTCATGAGAAGACAACGTCTCTCAAGATTCTCCAGTAATTTTTTTTCCAAAAAAATCCTGAATATTGATTTCATAAATATACAGCTGATTTATTTTATTATAATTCCCACTTATGCTCTTGAAGAAGCATCTTGAAAACTTGCTGTTTGGAATTTTTTAGCATTATATTCTGAGTCCTGCATGGAGAACTCAATTCCTCTGGAAACCTGAATGTGTTCAGAAAAGCAAAACTGTTAAAAGGACAAGACAAAGAAGAAATTAGACTGAAGAACCCAACTTGACAGGTTAATTCTTTGTTCCTTTTCAGTCACTGAGCAAACAAAGTGTTAAGCAAACCAGGAAATGCTCTTTTCACTCAGTCATGCTTTGAAATAATTATTGACTTTTGTCCTTGCTGATGTTTAGGTGGAGACTATTTTCTGTACTGTGTGGCATTGTATTTCCATGGTGTATAAGTTGTTTTCCTGAAAAATCACTCTCAACCTTTTCAGTGCTGTGAAGATAGAAACCCAGTCTAGTGGTGGCAGCAGCTTTGAATAAATAGTTCATTCATTTGGATGGAATATCAAAATGTACAGTAACCTATACATCCACCTGCATCAGTGGAATACGTTTCACAGGCCCACTGGGTGCATTGCGTGGCACTGAAGTGATCAGAGTGACAACCACTGCCTATATCACTTGTACTACTGTCACATGAACGTGCTCAGATTATTGAATAATTTGGCTTTGGGGTTCAGATAACACATAACAGTAAATACTCGTGCTATAGAAGGTGTGTACTAAAAAGTGCCCCTTTGAGGTAGCACTGCTGTTAGTCAAGTAAAGATGTCAACACTAGCCCACTATTTAACTAAACTCTATGTTGTCTCAATGTTTCATCATGAATTTCATGGGTGCCCACAGTACTAAAGGTTTATACGGTTCTTGCATAACTAGTCAGGGAGCGGCATTTAGGATTTTTGCAGGAGTGAAGCCCTGGCTGGCTGCCCAGCCTTCCCTCTCTTTTCCTGGGGGTTGGAACTGTCAGGGGATTCCCCAATAACAATCAATGACCTGCTGGCTCCTCTGGCAGCATGCCATCAAGTTGTGAAACTGCTGAGAATTACATGTCCTGATTCACCCTCACATATGCCAGGGAGCTTCCAGCCAGGAGGATATTCTAACCTGTTAAACAAAGATAATGCATATATTCTACCTCTAGTAAATCATTTTTCCCCCTTTTTAACACAGGGCAAAATATGGGTTTTGTCGGTTGGACTCTTGTGCAAGCATATCCTGAGGCCTCTTTTCATGTAAGGCTTTACGGATTCAATAGAGGTTTTGTGTAATATATTTCACACCATTTTCTCCCTTTTAATATTCATGTGAATATCAAGAAATTCTAAACATATAGTCCAGGTTTTTGTGTTTGTTAACGCTAAACAGAATTGATCAAGGGTGATGATAGTGATAACATCTATTTTACCTAAACCTTTGCTTCCCTTTTTACCTATTTCCTTCAACTGCCTGCTGGCTACAAATGCCAGCTTGATCCACTTTTTATACAGCACAATTTTACACTTAATTTTTAGGCTACTTTTTGCTGTGAAATATTGGGTTAAGTAATGACTATCTTGTACTTACCTATTATTTTCTGAAGAAATTTAATTTGCCTTGGGTTACAACAACTCCATGTAATGCTACATGCTGGGGGCAGATTGGCTGGAAGGCTACCCAGTGGAAAATGACCTGGGGGTGTTGGTCAACAGCCCACTGAATATGAGCCAGCCTTGTGCCCAGATGGCCAAGAAGACCAAAGGCATCCTGGCCTGTTCCAGAAATAGCATGGCCAGCAGGACCAGGGCAGTGATTCAGTGATCATCCCCTTTTACTTGTCACTGGAGAGATCACACGTGGAATCCTGTGCTCAGTTCTGGGTCCGTCACTACAGGAAGGATATTGAGGTGCTGGAGCATGTTCTGAGAAGGGCAGTGGCACTGGGGAAGGGTCTGGAGTACATGTCCTATTGAGGAGCAGCTGAGGGAGCTGGAGTTGTTTATCTTGGAGAAAAGGAAGCTCAAGGGGAGGCCTTTTATCTCTACAACCACCTGAAAGGATCTTGTAGCAAGATGGGAGTTGGTCTCTTCACCAGGAAATCAGGAAGACCAACCATGTCCTTGGGTGCATCAGGCACAGCATCGCCCTCATTTCCCAAGGGACATGATTATCCCACTTTACTTTGCCCTGTGTGCTGTTTTGGGAAGCACAATATCAAAAAGAGTATCCTAAGAAGAGCCATGAGGGTGGTGAAGCACCTAGAGGGGAAGCCATACAAGGAGCAACTTAGGTCACTTGGTCTGCTCAGCCTGGAGAAGAGGAGACTGAGGGAAGACCTCATTGAAGTTACAGCTTCCTCATGAGGGAAGAGGAGGGGCAGGCACTGATCTCTTCTCTATGGTGGACCCAAGGGAATGGCCTGAAATTGCGCCAGGGGAGGTTTAGACTGAATATCAGGAAAAGGATATTTACCCAGAGAGTGGTTGGGTACTGGAACAGGTTTCCCGGGGAAGTGGTCATGGGACCAAGCCTGACAGAGTTCAAGAAACATTTGGACAATGATCTCAGGCATGTGAGTGATTCTTGGGGTGTCCTGTGCAGGCCAGGATTTGGACTTTGGTGATCGTTTTGGGTCCCTTCCACCTCACGATATTCTACATTCTATACTTCTGTGAACTAGCAACAGGACATGAGGAAATGGCCTCAAGCTGTGTGCCAGGGGAGGTTCCAGCTGGACATCAGGAAGAATTTTTTCACTATATGTGTGGTTAGGCATTGGAACAGACTGCCCAGGGAGATGGTGCAGTCACCATCTCTGGAAGAGTTCAAGAAATGACTGTCCATGACACTTAGTGCTGTGGTTTAGTTAGAATGGTGGTGTTCAGTCAGAGGTTGGACCTGATGATCATGGAAGTCTTTTCCAATCCTAATGATTCTATGATTTTATGATTCTATAGTTTACTGGAAACAAGAATAAGATTCCTATAAAATCTGTTGTGAAACCCTCACATGGTACGTGTTCTGAGAAAGCAATCTTAGAGAATACTGAGCTATAAGAATTCATAGAGATTTAATGACATTCTTTGCTGTGAAAGTTAATATAGTGACTTGGACTTAATTGTTTTTTATCCTTCAGGGCCTTGTTAGGTACTTTATTAGGGTTCTAAAAGATTTTGCTTGATTATATATTTTATAGTTTCCAGAAAAAAATATATAAAACTATGAGTCCTTTTAGGTGTAGTAGTTGTAGGTCATAGATAAAGCAGGGTATCATGTAGATCAATTAGTCTTATATAATCAGTCACACATATCTCATGCTATTTTCAACTCTTAAGAACAAATGATTCTGCAAACAATTGCATAAACATTGCCAAATAATTTCTTGTAAAATCACTTAGAATGCAAATTCTCCAGAGATTTCTAACATATATTTTATTATGGCTTCATTTCTGGTACAATTTTGGATTTTAATGCAAAAGGATTTTAATGGTTAAAGTTTTTATGGATTTTTAATGCCAACTTAAAAAAAACCCAAAACCCCTTCAAAAATCACATCTAAAGTAGTTACCGACTTATTAAAGATCAATGTACCACATTTTATAACATACATTTAAAAACTCATCTAACAGCAAGCAACAGTATTTTACACTTTTGGTGTATAAAAGATGGTTCACTGTGAAATTAGTTTGAGCTTCTCTACAGAAGAAGCTACCTACACGTGGATGAAAAAGCCATGTATGTATAATAATTTTTCCTTCTTCTGAACCAGCAGAATGATTAATTTCCCCCTTAAAAAAAGATGAGAGGTTAAAGGAAATATTTGTTCAAAATCATTCAGAAGCTTTCAAGATACTTAAGTGATTTTACTAATCTTTCAGGGTTGGGTTTGGTTTGGTTGTTAGTTTTTCAAATAAGTCTGTCTTTAATAAATGTATATTTTGCCTCTTTGTGAGTCAAAACTGCAATTCTTACTTTTAAGGAAATCAAGGTAGCTCTAATCAAAGTGTCCACAAGGAAATCAAGGTAGCTTTAATCAAAAGAACCATTTTTATTATTTCAACATACTCATAAATGAAAAATCTTGGAAAAGCACAAGTTAAAATGTAAAAACTCCACAAGTTGTGTTTCTAAGTAGTGATTAGAAATGTGTGAATGGATTCTGTAAGGAGTTTCCTTCAAACCCTTCCACTCTCATTATGCTAGATTTTGGCAAGCCACCTGGTTAAACTGTAGGACTGTAAAATCCAAAGCTCTTCTAACTCCCTGGTTCATGTTGCAGGTGTCAGACTGTGTCTTGAGAACAGGAGGAAGAGCAAATAGTGTACTCTGCCCCATATGTTTTCCCACTGGCCTAAACCTTTTTGCACCTAGAAGTGCTTACCTGTAAGTATCTAGGTCTGTGATTGCATTCTCCTCCATATGGCAGAGTTGACCAAAACTGTACAACAGCAGGCCTTTACAAATTATAAGCCTTTTTCCCCCCCATACATGCATAGCAGGACAGGGAATTGTGACTCTTTTGGGTCATATCTCCTTTCTGCTACAGTTCCTTACATCCAAATTTACCTTAGGTGATCTCACCTTGGAAGATTCACTGATGAAATGTTCTTGAAGACACCTATTAATGCAGGAAAACAAGCGGCATCTAGCATTTTTATTTTATTATTATTCTGGCAAACACACGCACATACAAATGAAATTCAGATTTGAATTGAGATTTCATGTGTCTGCTTTGAACAAAAGTATTAAGATCACATTGCAACATACCGAAAAGAAAAACTTTATTGAAAAGCCTCAACTACTTTAATGTACTGTGACACACACTACACTGCAATAGTTGGGTGTGTGAACAAACCAAATGCAATTGTACTGCTGTTTTGCTATCACTAACAGAGATGGCCTTAAATACCTCAGCAGCTTTACACATTGCATCTCTGTTACTAATACTAATGCTACCTAGAGGGCAACCCAGAAGCATAATTACTTTGCCATCACCATTCTCTCTATACTATATATGAAAGAAAAATGAGATCCTGGCTCTTCTACATTCCAAACACCACAATACTACCAACATGAAGCATAACTGTGGAACTGAGAAAACATATTGGACAGAATACAAATCAGGAACTCAATGACATAAGCACAACTCCTTCATGTGCCTGTGAGGATGTCCTCTGTGATGACTTGCACATTATCTAAGCAAAATGCCCTTTTATTTTCAAATGTGCTTTGCCCAGCAACACAGATGTGAATGAAACTGACTGTGATAATTTTCAGGTATTTAGTGATGCGTGATGGATACTGCCCATCTAGCTAGGAAAAAGTTTGAATATTTTTAAAACTTGTACCCCAGTACATATACTAACTGCATGTCATATTACTCTGAAAATATGCTATTACCTATAGCACTTGCATGCCTAGTAAGAAACACCCCAAGTCACAAAGCAAGGCTGCCTAGACGTTATAATGCAAGAGCATGCACTTTGTTGTTTACAATCAAACATGTAATTTCTTTTGACCTCACTGGCCATTCTGTATGCATGACACTTGATGTAACTTTTCCTGCCATGGCAGAAGACCATATTTGTTGTTCAGTAATAATACCTTTGCACTGTGTGTTTGTGAGCGTGACACACAATCTGCCTCAAAAATTCAACTGAATTTTCTTTTCTGCACAGGAGTTAATACAGGTTCAATGAAACATAATACAGCATATAGCATAGCATGTTGTTCATAGTAGAATTTACTAACAGCCATGTCAGAGAAATCATTTTGTTCCTCCCCACTCCTTTCTTTTTTTTTTTTTTAAGGGAAGAATAAATGATATTTCTGGTCCAGCTAATGCAGTGACAAGGACTGTCGAGCTACATTTCTTCAGTTTTCATGAGCCCAGGTGTTAAACATGGCACATGACACCAGTACGCACCATGCAGTGAGGCAGGCACACTGTATGCTGACAGAGAATCAATAATGAAGTGGAAAAGACAGTGACACTCTATGGCATTGTCTCTCTTCCTGACAGATCTGTTCAGCCCCAAAAGTATTAATTCAATTGCTTCGGTAGCATCAGACTCTTTGATTTCATTCAGAAATCAGCACTCATGGGGAAACTGAGAGTGGCATCTATCATGCATAAATATGTTTCATGGTCCGTTCTTTTTAAATACCTAGTTATATAAATTGCTGTTATAGCTGATGAAGCCATAGCGTGTTCCACTCTTTTCTTCTCAATGATAACCTTTTCTGCAGCAGAAATCCAATTTTAAGTCAGCACTGCTCTTGGCTTGACTCCACACTTGAGTATTTTAGGGAGAATCTAGTGACAAATTTAGTTAAAAGTTAATTAATTCAGTTTAGACAGCAAAGCTATGTTACTAGTAGATATATAGTAACAAAGTAAGTTGCATTTGTTCATTTTTCTCTCTACTCTCTCTATTCACTGTAATGGCCACTGGGAATGTACAATTTACTTTTTGTTCACCACTGCAAATACAGTCACACTCAATATTAGTTTACTTCTATGTCCCTGTTTCTTCTAAAAAGATGGCATCCATGTATTGAGAATTATCAGTCATCAAATCCAAGCCGGAAAGTTTAGGCAGTTTCTGCACGCAATATTTATCTGCTCTACAGATAAATAGAGAACTTGATTGTATTCTTTTCTAGCTTGCACAGTTTTCACAAATTAATGTTACTTACTTAATTTTTAGATCAAAGTGCCTAAACTGCCCTAAGTTTTCATTCATTGAATTTTCATTAGTTGTAACAGACATTGCAAGCTTTCAGAATTTTTTTATTTTTTCAAATTAAGCTATTCATACAGGTTACTTAATCTTTATTTGGGTGTCTGGAATTTAAGGATCATTCTCTGGATACTTAGGCCTCTATTTTTATGTGGATTTGGACAGAGAAATCAGAAGGGTGAATTTAGACTACTTTCATACCATCAGATCTGGTAGTACTTGTGTAATCACAAGTGGGGTTCAGCTCTACCATCCATCCTCATGGGGCAGTTTCTATAGGAGGCCATACCAGACTCAGCATCATTCCCACATTAGAAAGTTAAAAAATACCCATACTGGAATTTCATCCTAGGATGTGTTCTCACACAGAAACTTTAAGAAATAATCTGGAATGTAAATGCAGTTTGTGGTAGTGAATCACACAGGATATTCATATTCTTTACTTGAGGTTTTGTTTTACCTTTATCTAAATTCTGAAGGCCAACATTGATGAAAAGGTGTACAAAATCAGCATACAGTTCTCAGTACAAAATAATTCTGAAAAATGTCCTTGACTCAAGATCTGCTGAAAAATCCAGGGAGGGAGTGTGATTTTCACACAGTCACAAAAACTTTAAACAAAGCTAAAAGGACACACTGAGGTTCTGGAGGCAAGATCCTGTGTAATTCCTATTTTAATTTTAGTTGAGTATGCTTATTTTCTGTGCTGAAAGTATATTATGGTATAGAAAGAAAATGTTCACAGAGGGACCTGATTGGAAATAGTATTTCCATTAAAATTTTTATTAGAGGTTTCTCTGAGTGAAACTGCTTTAATGAAGCCTTATTTTGTAAGAATTCAGAGCCCTTCAAACCTGTAATTCTTTCTCATGCTAAACCAGACATGCCAAAGTAAGATACCATTTTGAAAGAGTATTATGAGAAGTGGATGTTTGCACAATTTTGTGAACATGACTCTATTTAATGGAGGAAAACCAGATCACTTTTCACATCAGTAACTCCTTTTCAAAATTATTTTCCCTTTATATACTTTAAAAAGAGCCTCAAAAAAGCCTGCAGCATGATCCACTGATAGAATTAAGATCACATTGAAGACAGGGAAAGAGAGAGAAAGGAAGCAGGGAACAAGTGTGAGCTGCTATCATTTTCCTCTTGAATAGATAGCTTTTTTGCAATCTGTATTTATATCTTTGACGTGTAAACTACTGAAAACATGAAGCCACCTTAGGAGCATGCACATGCAGTCTTAATTTTTGTATTAAAGAAACAAATACTGCTTCCAGCATCTGGAGGCTGGGTGTACTCTGTAGAGCCTCATGTTTCTCTGACAAGGGTTCCATGTCAAACTGGGGAAATTGCATTGTCCCAAATTTTCTCCAACAAGACATCACAGTAGATTATCTGGCTGCCACCACTCATCAGGCTGCAGCTGTTACCCTGCTCTGCCTGCCTGCACCAGCTCCCTGTGTCTCTGCTGAAGTCAGATGGGATGCAGGCCGTGCTTGAAAGCAGTTTGGATTAGCAATAATAAGGAGGCAGATTGTGCAGCCAGTAAAGAGTCAAACATGACTGGTGGTGCAAATCCAGGCTCACTCAGATTTTTTTTTGGTGCTTTGGTACAAGGGCTAGTGGGGTTTATCCATCACAGCTTTAAAAAATAAAAGGGTACTTTGATGGTCTTGACCTTCACATTATCCCTTTGATTTAACTCTGACCTCCTAATTTTGCACCAAAATGATGAGGTACTGCTAAAACATGTCAAGAATTGAGAATGTAGGAAGCACTAACAGGAATTTTGTGACATTGTGTAGAACCAGTGTATTGCTGAAGACTCTCTCTACTTCAAAAGGTTTCATAATTCTGCAGCTGTATACAAATGATCCATTTTGTTAATCTGAATTCCTAGGGTCATTAAAATTTTTTTCTCTCCTCTCCGAAGTGGTTTATTACTTTGAGAGAAAAAAATCAGTTTAAAGCCAGGTAAAGGAGGAAAGCTGACAAAAACATAAATTAGAGGAAGAACTTAATTTAAAAAGTGTCAAAAAGGATAGATAGTCTTAGTTCAATAATAAAGCCTGGTTCAAGAGCCTTCTATCTTAAAATAAAGCATTTGAGCACTCTATTACCTGTGTACAACCAATCTTTGATTTCCAATCTAAGCCTATTTTTGCTTCTTATGTGATTAGCATACAAATGTAACAAAAAAAAAAAATGTGGCTACTCTGATGACACCTAGGATGGGTTTTTGACTTTCATGACAGTGTTAGTAAGAGAATCTGTATGATTTTGAAGGTGAGTCTTTAATTAAAGCCTCTTGTTTTTCTTGGATTTAAATATTGTCACTACTGAGTCAAGTTATGTCTACACTTCCTGGAATATTTCATGCTGTGCCTTATGCTGCTTTATGGAGACACCAAAGAATTTTTAGGGATTTCAGCTTTTCTAGGCTACTATGCTGTGCTTCTGAATGTGAATACCTGTTGAAGTCACATGTACTTGGAGAACAGAAACACTCTCCAGAGCTGAGAAAGCAACTCTTGCTTTTCCTTGGATTTAATGCTTGCTGGAGTTCACCCTGATAGAATATCCCTCAGGCTAGTCCCTGTAAGCTACAGTCATTATGGTACCATTGTTTCAAGATATTATATTTAAGTATAATCAAAGCTACATGCTGTGAACTTGAGGAGAGATCTGTACTTTGCATTATTTTCTTATAAATCTTTTGCTGCTTTTGATATTGCAGACTAAGCCCAAATTTGCCTTGCAAGCCAAAGGTCAGCAGCAACCTGTACAGCCAGTCATCATGACTTCTATGTCCAGACAAATCTTGGGTAACTATTGGAGCCAGTTGATTTCCTTTGGATCTATATTGATTTCCAGTGATGTTACTCAGTAAAATCATCATATTCAAAATAAGGGATGTGATCCCATTTGTAACTCCACAATTTGGTGTAGAGGGCCAACAAACAAACAAAACAAGTCAGTGCAAATAGTGAGAACTGTGACTTCCTTCCTACTGATCCATGCCTTTGGCTTGCTTTTTTAGTGGGCCCAATTGTAAGAGCAAATGTGCACATCTCTGTGGTTTCCTTTGGCTTTTTGCTGAGATTGAGAACAAAGGTGCCTGTTATGATGGTGAGATTATGAAGTCTGTCATGCTTTCCTTGGAACTGGCCTAAGACAGCAAATATATTTCGCATAGATTATACATTGAGATTATTTCTCCGTGCTGAGAGCAGTGGGGTCTGAGGAGTTTGCAAATGACTCTAATCTTCAAATCTCTCAAAAAAACTCCCCTAAAATTAAAGTTGTTGGCGATTTGGTTATTTAATTATCTTTATAGCAACAGCTGCATCATTTGCAAACACTCAAATCTGATTAAAATTAAAGATACTGAATTTACTAGCCAAATATCTCAGTCTAATGATCACTGAAATGGCAGTTAGCCAAAATATTTAACAGTTTAATTTCTGGTAGTGAATACAGTTTGAGTTTTTTAGCATCCACTGATTCATTAATATTTCATTTGTGATGAGTTTCTGAAGTTCTCTGTAGCTAAGTTACAACATCATGAAGCTGGGTACTCTGCATTTTTTCTCATAAGGGAAATTGTCTCCAGGGGAATGATAACTTCTTGGGTTGGTCTCAGAGGATGTTGAAGGTCTAGGTTCTTCGTAAGTGCCATTTTTGTCTGTAATTTTTTGGCCTTCTAAGACAAGCTGAGTGTCCAAACGGACCTGCACTCCTGAGTTGCTCAGCTGCTGTGAGGTGACAGCCCTCTTGAGGGAATGCTGAAACCCACTCTTCTGAAATACAACTTTTGGTAGTAAGGGCACTTGTTCACTCTGTCTCTAGACCATCTCATTAGGAAATATAACTGAGAACTTGACTGCCTTCTGCAAATGCCTTGGTCAAAATAGTTTGCAAATGTTCTGCCTAAATTTTATTTAGGTGAATGTATTATTGCTACTGTCTGCCTTTGATTTGTCACTGTTTTGTTCTTTCTCTTGCTTTGACTGTCTTTTAGTTACTTAGATCAGTAAATTCAGTATTTTTCTCTATGTTGTACACAGATTCACCAACACTATAAGATCTTCTCAGAAAGAGACAAGCAGGTGTTACCAATATAGAAGTCTAAATAATGAAAAACGACCTACCTGATTTCTCTCTTCAATCCTCTTTTATCAGGATTTCATACAGTGTTTAATTTCTCACATAGTTGCATTTGCAGATATTGTGACTTTCAACACCTTTGCTTTCTTTCATTTGCACTGTAGTGCACCATGATAATTGTTCAGAGGAGCTGATGCTGACAAATACACAAACATGAGAAAACTTTCTGTATTTGCAGGGGCAGTATAGCAAACACACTAGTTTCAATAAGCTGAGATGTGCTTGTACCTTGAAAACACTTCATTGCATGTACTGAAAGTAAGATCTTGCAGGAGTATCAGAGTCTGGCATATTTATTAACTGGCTGCAGGATGCTTACCTGGACTTTTCTCTAATATACATCCAATTTTCTTTTCATTGTTCTTACTTTTTAAAGTCTGTGTAACCTGTTTATTTGAGGAGGAAGAAAGAGAAATGGAAAGAAGAAGAGTAAAGAGCACATATTAAGCCAGGTGGAGAAACAAATTTTTCAGCATGAAGTTTTTTTTCTCCTTTATATCTTCTCTGCTTTTTTTTTTTTTTTTTATTTCCCAAGATTTTGGTCATGGTGATAAATGTTACCATGTATCTAGCAAATTTTTTGAAATGGATGGAAATAGTTGATTTACGGAGTACTTGGGTGATGACAGTACTTTTGCTCTGCTCTAGTTTTAGCCAGTCTACAGTGAGCTTTATGCTTACTCTTTGCAGTTGTACCAGTTGTTTGGGGCTGGGAAGAAATGTTTCCCTCACTGATGAACTTGCAGATGTAGTTGAGTCTCCATTTGTCTGTAAGGTTTAGCTGTGTAAATGATGAAGTTAGGCTCAGAAAACTAGGTGACAATGACTAGCCAAGATGCTTGATCCTATCCCTATTGCTCTACTAAAAAAAAAAACCAAACAAACAAACAAAAAAAACAACAAACAAACAATGAAAAAAACACACAAAAAACCCATAGTAAATCTTCCCTGTAGCACCAGCTCATGGGGCATTACCTGTTATAGCATCTACCTATCTGTGTACTTCATGCCTTCCACCTAGTCACACCAACCTGCATCTAACTCAGAAGTTCCTCTCTCTCCAATATCTCATAAACCAAGTCCATAAGTCCAATGTACTCTGAGAAGACTGGTTAAAGAAATAATATCTTGGAGGGTACAGATGACATCTGGGTGGCTTTCACAGGTGCCTTACTTACACAGGTGACAAATTTATGGCTACAGTGATGCCTTTTCCTGGTCTTAAAATCAAGAATCAAACATGGTTAGAAAGGAAAAAGGGATTTAACCTCTGTATTTATTTTAAGGATCCTTGGGTGCACCACGTCCATGCGGAGTGCCCCGAAATGCACACTGCAGTGCACACCCACGATAGATCTGGTAAAACATTATAGGTCTAACTAATTAGCATTTTTATAAAAGATTCCCCAATGAGAGGCTCAAGTGACCTCCCCCTTTCCCCGAGGAACCTTCCCCTGGATGGTTCTATCTTAGTTTACAAAATGTGTTCTGGAGAAGACCTTCTGGTCCAGGGCACACTGATTCCTAACTACAAGGTTTCTAAGATGTTTAGTCTCCTAGCTTAACCAAATGAGTCTAAGAACCTAGGCTAAAACCCACTAAGAATACAGAGGTTATAAGGTATAAAAGGGGTATAAAAGAAAAGGCAAAAAATTATCATGGCATCATCAGTAAGCCACATTTTTGGCATTTAAAGGGGTTGCATGGTAAGGCTTCCTGTTGCTCATATCTTGTAGGATCCTGTGTTTGTGGAGACACCATCACTACTATGTAGTAGTTTGTACTACTCAGTACCTACAACTTTATACTAATTCAAAATTAAAAATAAACATGTTCAGGTTCTTGGTAATGAAATAGTTTAAGACAAATAAGATTGTACTTAAAGTCTGAATAGTTAAATTTTGTGCTGAATGCATAGTTAATTATAGCAATTCCTACATTTGCAGTAAATAAGGAAACTTGTAGATATAATAACCCACAGAATGACTACAATACTACCATGAACAGTAGGTAGAAGAGGAAAGAGGGTTAATAAGTATATCTTTATGTGTAAATCAAAAGATCTGAAATATAAAATATTACCATGCACAAGAATTGGCAACAGAAACAACAGAGCTTTAATCTAAAGTACACTAATGCAACTCAAGTGTAATCAGGGTTGAATAAATATTCATCACCTGTATTATATTATAGTATACTCTGAAGAGGAACATACAGAAAAAAGTACATGTCCATATTAAAATTCAGTTTTTGGCTTTGCAAGCTTGTTCAAGTCACTAATTTATATGCAGCTTTATAGCTAAGGGCTGACCAGTGTTGCTGCTCATAGAATGTGCAGTTCTGTCAAAGTCAAAATGTTCCACTGAAGTGGCCAGTTTTGCATGAATTCTGTTTGAAAAGGGAAGGTGTGGGGGGAAATCCAATTCCATCAGAACAAAGAAGGTTAAAACATTAACTTCAAGCTGATTTTACTTGTTGACATTTGGTATTGTGCCTTAATAAAAAATAGCATAGTTGCAACTGAATTCTGAATAATCAAAAATTGTCATTTGAGGATTTTGTTGTGTTAGCCTTTGCTTTGGTTGGGGAAAGAGCTATGCTTCGAGTCTTAAGTTTGTTTACCTATTTTGGAATCCTTTTCAGATTAAAATAAACAGACATTTGACCCTCCAAGGATGAAACTGAACTCTTTCTCAACTCCTGAGAAACAATTTCTTTTATTTTTAATATTTTGCAACAACATTGCACTTTTCTTAATTCTGGTTTCCTGCTGTGCTTTCAGTATCTCGTTTCTGCTAAGAGCATATATCTCACATCTTTTAAGTTTGCTTTCTACTCAGGAGCAGAGAACACAGACAATAAATTTAAGTTGATGAAGAGAATCAGGCAAAGACCCTTTATAAAATTCACCCCCAGTACTGTGCCCTGGAAAGTCTTCCTTGTTCACAGCCTAATGTTCTTGTTCTAATAACAATTAGAAACAAAGCTCGGAGAGAAGATCTGAATGCTGCTTGTCCAGGGTGCAGTTACTTCCAGCTTTCCAAGCCCCTAACAACACTGCAATGAAAGCACACTGCATCTTCCAAGGACTGGTGTTTTCTCATAGATAAAGATGTTGGGAACTTGACATTTTCGGTACACGGAGATTCCTGACAAAAGGGATTTATTCATCACCCTGCACTGGTTAAGTGAACTTGAAGATTGCATTAATCACCAGTTGCAGATGGTTTCCACAGTTTTACATTTGTATTTCCAACCACTTTGGTCTCATGTGTTTCAGGCAGATTATTTTTTAAGGTGTCAAGCAACATCAACAACTGCTGAAGTTATTCACACTTAATCATTGCTTTCACTTACTGGTGAAAGATTCCCTCACAGGAACCCTTGAGGAAGCTGAAGTGAGATACCTTGTAAGAGTATTGTTTCTTTCAGGCATTCTATTCTTCTGAGCCTCAGTTAATTATACCCGTGTTACTACAGTTGCCCTAACTCAAAGGTAGTTAAGGGTACTTAGTTATTCACTCGACTGTGAATAAAGCTCATAGCTTCACCTTAGTGGAAATAATTAGCTGGGAAACAAGTAATTTCCAGCTAGGGAGGTGAAAATCCTGTGAAAATAATTGATGATAGGACTTGTACTAGAAAACAGGTCATCTAGTTCTTGGTCCTGTACCTAAAACATGAGACTATTCTTCCTTCTGTGCTTTGAAATGTCATTCCATTCATCAAGTTAAATATACAGTGGATTAATGATACCAGCGTGTTCTAGCCAAGTTATTTCCCTTTTGAGATTCTGTCATTGTAAATGACAACATTATTTCAGTAAGCTTTCATATTCTTTGTAACAATAACAAAAATTTTGGACAATATTACACATATTCATCAGATCCTTTTAATGTGGGTCTGATTTGCAAATTGTTTGTTTCCTTTCTTCTGTATTAGATGAATATGTTACTGGTGAATAAATGTTTCCATTATTCAATTAGCTGTATAGATAGTCAAATAATGCCTAATTTTGTGACCTATTCACATTTTTCCATCAATTGCTACTAAAATACTCACAAGTAATTATTTTCATTATTCAGCCAGCTTTTTAAATGATCAAATAATATTATTAGATTAAATTCAATTATTATCAGCAAATGAAGAAATGAGTATCAGAGTATTGTCTTTCATTATTCAATTCAAGACATTTGCCTATGCCATGAACCTGCTTTGAGGTGTTTCCTGTAAAAGCAAATCTTTTGTACACTCACACATACGACTGATATCACCTGAGACTGAGGAATAAACCTAAAGGACTGGAGGAGAAATACTGCAGAACTCACTTCTCCCCTGTTGGTATGGAGGTTGACCACATCCTTTGAACTCTGCTTCTTTCAGTGGTTTAGCATGTGCTCTTTTTTTCTTCCATATGAGAAACTATAGACTACTATTTCAATAAATACAATATTTGTGGTTTAGTGTTGTTAATGCTGCTAATTGGAATTCATTGTTCAGCCTGAAGGCATATCTGTTTGCAAGTTACAGGCTTTCTTTCCAAGCCAGTTTTGGATTTTTACACCATTTATTTTTATTTGGTGCATTTTGAATTCAGCCTCAGTGGTATTCAAAAACCACTGGTATAAATATGAAAGAATACTGGTGTAGGCACAAGAACACTGCAGTGCACTTGACAGATGGAAAAGGTTTATGGTGAATGTATCATTGCCCTATGGTGGAGAACAACACTGCTCATTGATTAATGTTCATTTTATTACAGTCATACCTTACCCTCAATCTGTGTGTAGAACTCTCTGTGAAGTCATTGTGATCTGTGTGCATCAATCAAGGGTAGTATATGACACTTAGGACCATATTTTCAAATGTCAGCTCTTGGCATCTGGAAACCCTCTTGTCTTTTATGTCAAAATATTTATTTATATGTGCAAATATTGGTGGTTACAGAATGTTTTTGTGAGACAGTGAACCTGAAATGTTTGAAAAAATCTCTGATTTTGATTTACTTATTTGAGTTAAATTGAGCCATAGGCTTAAACTGGGAGGACTCATTTAAACTTGTTCCACAAGACTTCAGTTCACAACAGCATTAACACAATTTCCACTTGGCTGTATGGCAGTGCAATCTCCTTGCCATGTAGCTCAGGATAATATCTATTATTTAATTACTAAATCTATTAAATTTGGCTATATATAAATCAAGTTAGCAATGCCACAGTTCTGAACAAAGACTTTGGACCCTGTGAAGGCCTGTGTTAACAATTATTTCAAAAGAGTTTTGCATAATTTGAGAGCCTGCCTAATTGCACTGTTTACATGTAAGGAACTTCTGTTTATCACCATTGCTGATATCTCAGACCTCAGATAATATAAGTAAAAAAGTGGTCCCTGAAACAAGTCTGAGATAATCTCTTCTTTATAGCATACAGACAAATGAAGAAACAGTTTTGTCCACAGTTGCTCAGCATGACCTCTACATTTTGTGAAATCAGCAATGACATAGGATTGTATTCTTCTAAATTGATATTATTAGAAAAGTCCTCTAACTGTTGAGATTTGAGAGGAATAATTTACCGTCAATATAATTTCCTGTGTCTCCCTTTGTGATGCTCTAATGAAGTTATTATAGTTTGGCCCTTCAGCCTATGACAGATTGAATTTTCCATGACTTGATGATGTGACAAAGTCATTGCTCAAAGGCAAATATACTTTGTAACTATAAACTAATGCAAATTAATTTATACTTCAAGCAAACTTTTTTAAAAGGCATCCTAGTTTATTTTTAAATTCAAATTAAAACCCAAGCACTATCATAATTTAGTGGTATCAAGAAAGCAGTAAGTACAATCTATGATGTGAAAAGAAGTATCGCTGTAGGATTAGAGAAATTTCAGAACTTTAATCTTTTATTTTCCATACTGTTTGACTATGATGATGGCCAATGTCCTTTTAAAAAACTTTAGCTGTATCATAGACTGATTTAGGACAGAAGGAAGAACTGGATGTAAAAGTAATTTTCGCTTGTCATGTTCTTGCAAAGAATATGTGAATTATTACCCTCAACTACAAAGGCTTTACCCAGATTGTCAATTCACTTATTTCATTGCCTTTAGGCCAGAACTCTGGACAAGGGTTTGGTGCTGTCACATATCCTTTTCCATCTCATTTAAGTGATCTGGCCTCTGTTTTGGGAATGCATTTTTATTGTGCTGTTAAGCCCTGTGTCCCACACATGAATATTTCATATCTCTACTAAGTGCTTACACTGAATATATTAGTCCCTGGTTTTATTTTTTTTTTCATGCCTGTTGCCACAAATAAGGTGTTAAGCATGGCCTAAATATACATGAATAATCCTTCATGGGATGGGAATTTTCAGATGCCAATAACAGCTACTTTCTCAGGTTTTGGCTAGGTTATTGAAACTGTTTTAACATAATCTGTCCATCATATTACGTAAGCACTTTTCTATTTATATCTGCTTTACCAGCCCACAACAAACATAATGAGCAATAAGTGAAGCAGTGGCCAAAAGACACGTTTATGACTCATGCAGATGCCAAGGGACCAGCCTAATATGGGCACCGCTTGGCATTTCTGCTAGCAACCGACCAGAGCGTAGCTCCTATTTGACAGTAGTTTTTAAGTTCACAGTCAAAGCCCCAGACTTTACTCATCTTACTGTAAATTAATGTTAAAGTTATGATTGACTTATTCTACTTAATATGAGAGATATCAAGGGCTGGAGTCAGGGGCAGTTCGAACCAGTATTTTAGATCCAAAGCACAGTACAAACAAGAACAAAATCTGTCCCATACTGTGGTAAAAAGAAAACACATATCTGTGCCCTTTTGATACTATTCAGACAGACCTAAACTAAACTAGCACTGGAATTTAACTATACCTATTTTCTAAGAAATAAGCTTGGCTGTGGTAATGGCCAAGATTCATAGCCTCATTTCACCCATTGTGGTGACAACTAGAATATTTCCCAACAATGAATCTCCTGATAGTTTATGCAGATTGCATCTGTAGGGCTGAAAATATATGTGCACTTCCCATGAGTGATTCTGAGATGGAGATGGAAATGGAGCAAAGAATAAATTAATAAAAGGGCAAGAAGGATACCTTATAGCATGTTGGAGAGGAATTATCTATGTTTTGGGCCTCTGTAGAAACTTCTTTCCATGGTATTCTATCCTAAGCTTTAAAAATAATGTGCTAGGGGACTTTCAACTCTTCTGTTTCTCCCATTTGCACACTGGAGTGATGAGCCAAATGTACAGGTGCTCCAGGATATGTTCTTGGGACTAGTTGGTTGTGGAACACCTGACAGATGAGCAGCTATACATAAACTTCCTATCCCATAAAGCATTTCTTATTTACTAGACATAGTTATGTTTTCTTTTCTTGTGGAAACAGGGCACCTCTCCATCTTCAGAAGGTTCTGCAGGAACCACATCACTATTGTTTAAAACCATGGTAGCCTTCCCTGCAAAATGCAAGCTGTACATGCAAAGCTTGGAAGTGACATGATGTTCTTACCACAGTGCAACTCTGAAATAGCCTATTTCTTGGCCACACAGAAGAAAGCTGAGCTTACATTCTGAGTCCTCCTCTATCAGTGCAGAAAAACTTCAGAAGTCAGCTGTATTATTTACCTCTGTCTGACAGATAAAGTGCTTGGTGTAAAGTCCACTTCTGCTGATGCAAACTGCTTGGTTGATTCCCTGTACTTCCAATGAGACCAATCTCCTTTATTCAGCATCAAAAACCCCTTCAGCAAGAAGTTTATGTGAAGCTGTAGAGTAGGATGCAATATTTGTTACACAGGGAGTCAGAGAAGCAGCGTTATTACCACGATACAGGTTTGAAATTTACTGACATCTCTGCTTCAGACTGGAGTCTTGCCACCAGTTTACACTAAAAGCTTGACGTCTGCTGAGTTCAGTGGAAGCTTTTTGCATTAAAACCTGAGCACTGCATCTCAAGCTCTAGGTGCCTATTTGTTGACTTTTCAGAAATAAACATGTTAAAACCCCTTTTTAAGGGTTAGAAGAGGTTCCATATCACCAAATGTAGTTTTTATCTACGTGTTTTATTTTGTATTTATTTTTCAATCATCTGCATATTGACATCTGATTAGCAACCGTTTGTTTAAGAGAGCATATCAGGTTATCTGGCTGGAGATAACAAAGCATGTTTTCCACAGAGGCTTCCAGACTAGAGGCTACACAGATGTGCCTGAGTTAAAAGGATCTCACTGTCTACTTTGAGAAGTGTAGATGGCTTCTGTTTTTAGAGAAAACTCATCTGAAGCATCATAAAATAAAATGTACGGAAAATATAATATTCCATAATTAAGATTTGTAATGAATTGCCTTGTTAATCCATACAGTGTATGCATGTTGCAAAATTTTCCTGGCTTAATTAGCGCACTTGCTGATTATGTTTATTTCCTGATGTACACACTGATTAAGCATTGTCCATACACTGAGGCTTGAAGCGAGATCAGTCTACAAAATAGTACCTAGTCATTTAACTGGAGACTCAGAATGCAAATAGATCAACTTATGTAAAATTAAATTAGTTCTAATAGAACCCATTTTGACTGAGCAGCTGGTGACACATTATAAACAGAATTCTCTTGTTATGTGAAATAAAGGGCTTCTGCTAACAGATGCTTATATACTTTTAAGCCACAAAAAATATTTTATTGTGTTTAAGGTCTAAAGTTAATGAAAGAAGATAAATTCTGAGCTTGTTAAGTAACACTTCTGCACTGGATCTCAGCATTCTCATCTGAATACTGCATAAGGTCAGGTAGCCCTCTGCAGTGCTCCATGTAGAAACTTAAAAGTGAGTAATCACTAAATCATGAGTCTCACAGCTAGCACATCAAACCTTCTTTCTTTAACAAGCAGTGTCTGTCAGTTGATTTTGGAAATACACAATTAAGGTTTGGTACTGCCCCTTAAATCTTAATTATTTTGTTATTTTAATATAAATAGGTAATTTTTGTTTATTATTTTTTGGGGAACACAATTTCAGACTTGTCTTAACACTCAAACTAGATATTATGAAGCAGTTTTGTGCCGTTCCTAGTCAACATTTGACAATGAATTGCACTTTTTCCCTAGGAATGCTGTCAGACATTCTGAAATGTGTAAAGCCCCAGTGATAGACATTTTCTTGGTGACAGAACATTTACTGTTCTGTAAGAATGAGTCTGGTGTGTTTAAAATCCTGGATGTACTGTTTATTTATGGTAAATTTGAGCCTTCAAGAAAAAGAACAGAATAAATTCAACAGAAATAAGTAAATAGGCAAGTGAGTAATACATTAAAGGTCTAAATTTGTATTTTATGACTTTAATGGATTTAACTCTGGTCATGGATTTATTTAAAGAAAACTTTTTGTGAAGAAGACATTATACTTACGGGCTCCTGTTCTGTGTTTGGCAATGCTTACCCTAGCAAAATTTCTCACCTTAACTGACTTTCTACATACAGCAGCATGCAAATTAATGCATATGGATGCTTTAAAACATTATAAAATTAGTCATATTTTGGTAAGTTAATTAGGAAAACAATCACATATTTCTTTTTTAATTCTATTCCTGGTGAATTTGTGATTGCATTTTGTTTTTTAGTCAGTGGCATCTACTAAGCAGAATTAAAAATATTGGTCGATCTGGTAGAATTTTTTCTGCCTTTACTCAGTTTTAATTTAATATCAGTGTATTCTATGGAGTTAGAGGTCTACAGAGTTTATGCCACAGTATTTTAATCAACTCTTGCAGAACCTAGATGAGTAAAGACAGATGAAAGCCAGAGCAATTTAAATATGTAATTCTTACTATCTTTTGAGTAAACGAGCAATAAAACTTTACTCAAAGCATTGCGTTTGTACTTATTTTCTTAATGCAAGGTTGAGCTATGAAGATGAAGATTGTCATTTAGCATGGATCTTGTACTACTATTTGCTACTTCTTTTTGACAACCTGGAAGAAACACTAGCTTCACATTTGAATAAAATCATCTGAATGTACATTTCTTCAATAACCTATTTTGTGTATTTAGTTGGAAAAGGTGAAATTACATTTTTTTTATTTAATTGACTGAAACTTTTATCCTTAGAATTTGGCTCTCTGTTTCTCTGGGGAAAAGGGAATTCAATGTTGTACATATAAAATCAAATATTGGTATAACAATTTCTACATAAAATTATAGTTTAGATATATTAGAAAAAGTACTGAAACATTCTACACTTAGAACAGATTTGTAAAACAAAAAAAGGTCATAATGTGTTCTATGTATGGTTTGATGTTCTGTGACAAGTCTTTCACATGTTTATTGACATGTTTATTCATACATAGACTTGAAGAGGAAAAAAGTGTTACTGATTGCTCAAGATTTGATAATTAACTTCTTTTTGCACTTTGAGTATGTAAACCAGAAAGGAAGTATTTTTCCTGGATACTCAAAAAGGCATGGTTCCAGTTTTCTCTGCTAGCAATGAAATAGTACCCTTTTCACACTCTTTGTTTTCTGAAAAAGGCTTTTGAAAAACAATTCTACTGTTTTCATTAATATTTGGAAAGGATAATTTTAACATGAAAAGCTACTCTTTACAGTATTCTAGAGAAAGAATACACAAAGAAATACTCATTAGATACTTAGGCAGTAATGTTAGGAGACATTTTGTAAATGTGAAATGCAAATTTTGTCTTTAAATACAGTCCTTTATTCCATCATTTCAATTAATAAACATGTGTGAGAATTAAAATTTTAAACTAATTTCCTCCATAGTCACTTAAGGTTTTAATACTGCAGGAAAGAATTAAAACACATGAATCTTTTAGCAATCCTCACTGGTCCATTATAGTTCTGCTCCAAAGAGTTTCCAAACCATGAGGAAGAAAGCCTGCCTTTTGTACAAATGAAGTCTTTTGCCTCCTGTGTCTAAAAAAGGCAAGAGTCTTTATACCCAGGAGTTGTGCTTTTAAGCATGGTAGGCTCTTAATTTGCCTGCCTTATGCCTTAATGCAAAGCTCTTTAAGTTGGAAAGATATTCTCACCTATCACTGCGATGGAAATATTTAAAAGCATGAGGTTCACTAATCGCAGACACCACACAAAATCTACCTCAATGGCTTTTTGCAGATATTAGAAGCAGTGGAACAATAGAAAAGAATGGACTTGTAATTTACACAAAAGTTTTGGAGACCAGACTGCATATCTGAATATATATGCAATTAAATCATTCCTCCAAAGATGTCTATTTTATCATCTTTTGTCTCTTCTGTGTTCCCTTGCAGACACTGAAAAAACCCCACACCAACATGTCTTCTAATTATTTGAAAACAATCCCAATTTAAGTTTCATAATCTCATCCTTTTACTTGCTGTTTGTTGTTTGTCAGCAGCCTTTAATGGAGGTGAAACATCCAGCTGACTGAAAAACATTTACTGCTGGTCAAACCTTTGTGCAATAGAAACTGAGGCTGATAATATCATACCTGGGCACTGGTTATTATGGTCACAGTTTACTTTCCTGACACTGGCTCTGTGGTCTCACCCATTTTATACCCAGAAAAAAGAAAAACAGCACACGTTCCAGACTGAAATTTAAACAGCCAAAAATCATTCTACCATTAAGCAGGAAGACAATACAAAGCAAGCAAACTCAATCCAAACACATTTAAATTGCTGCTTTGGCCTGAATGGCCTTTTCATACATTTCATACCAAAGAATGCCCAAAAACCCCCAAAAATCCCAAAACAAAAGAACACAAAAAAAATCCCCCCCAAAAAACACTAACTCCAAACTAAACCAGGATCACATCTATGACCAAGTGCAAAGCTTCCTATTTTTCCCTTTCTAAAATGTATCAACTGCAAAATGCCAGTGCGCTAGGATCGGAATTAAAACCACATGAATTGAAATATCAAACTTTATGCTCAAAAGAACTAAGAAAGTTCCCAAGACACAACCTTAATTTAAAGAAGCAAAATTGTAAGAAGTCATGCAGAGCAGTATTCTCTTCCCCTCCTTGGAAATGTGCAGCTCTTTATTATGGAAAGGCAGTAGCCTCTCTATAGTTAGGGTTGCAATCAACTTCCATTATAAAGCCCTATTTTAGCCCCCTGTAACTTTGGCTTGTAAAATTGGAGTACAAATTGCCATATTTTCTCCAAAAGCAAAGAAGAATAGCTGAGAATTTTTTTGTTTATTTAGTGGGATGTGATGATTAGGTTTTATTTTTAGCTTTTTTTTTTTTTTTTTNTTTGTGTTTTTTTTTTGTTTTTTTTTTTTTTTTTTTTTTTTTGGGGGACAAGTTGTTCAACTATTACAAAGTTTAAATGAGTGAGGAAAAACTAACGCATTTAAATTTTTAGGGTTTTGCAGATTTTTACAGTTGCTGCCATATCTGCCCTTATTAGTTAAAATTATGTTCAAATAATTTAATAAAACACCCTGTTGCCTTTTCTCTGTTAGGAGGGATGGGCTAATTTTTCTGCTGCTGCTGACAGTGAGAATATTTTGCTGGTGACTTGCATGGACATAGGACTAGGCAGTCTGATCAATATTTTTAAAAGCAAGTCATGTTTGGGAGTGTGGTGTATATCTCAAAGTGGAGCATAATTCACGTGTTGATCTACCTGGAGTTTTTGAGCGAGTGATTAGTTTCTGGGGCTCTCTCCATATTCTTGGTTGACATTTCCAACACAGAGGGAATGGCTGAGCTTTTAATTTAAAAACTGTTTTTAGAAATGCCAGAGGAAAACATACACTTAGTTACTGAGGGCTAGTGACTAATGACACAGTGGTTTACACTAGCCACTCCCAGCATTCAGCCTTATTTATCACGCTTGGCTCATTTCCTAGGATTAGGTCCAGAATAGCCTCTGGCCATGTAGACTGTTCATCAAAGTGTGTAAGAAAAGAAAGCAAGAGAGGGAACAGTTCCCTCTCTTTTCTGATGGTTGTTATCCCTTTCTGGATTTAAGCTTTTTAAATACTTTATGATTAAAGACCAGGCATTCTTGTGGATCTCACTGAGTCACAGAATCACAGAATCAAGGAATTCACTGAGGAAAATAAAACCAAAAACCCCCTCCTTAGGCTCTCCTTTACATTTGTGTAAAGTGTTGAGAGAAAGTTTACAATACTCTTTCCATTCTATTGAAATTATCTCTTCAGTGTTATAAAGAAGATTTTTCTGCCCTGAAGGCTTAATTAAATTATGCATAAGAATTACATATGCGCGTTTACGTGTTTATAAAAAAATGCATATTTGCATATAGATACTTGAAAACAGAGATTATTTTACATGTGCCTGTTCATAGCCTGAGTTTGGACAGCCAGGGTATGCACACACTGGGTTATAACATAAAATATTGTAATTGTTTACTGCATTAGTAAGGTATTTTAAAATCTAACAAGATCCACAAAATGTAAATTTAAATCCAATTGTGATCATATACTCAAAATATTGCACACACAGACTTCGGATCCTTTTCACTCAACGCTTAAGATGTCCTTATGAGATCACTATGTCTGATGGCATAATTTAACTCTTTGAACACATTCCAGTAAAGTTATTAAAAGTTCAGCAACATTATTTTAGTGTTATTTAAAAAAGCCTGAACAATATAAATTCAGAAATTTTTTAAAAAAATGAAACTTCGCTAGGTTTTAAAAATATAATAGAAATCTCTGTACTGGGGAGATGGGTCTATCAAACAAGTCAGACTGATTTTAATAGGATATATCTATAAAATAGATCCTAAAATTTAGAAGCAGAAGGAAAATCCTGTGCCAAAATCCTGGCGAGTTAAAGAAGGAGGAAGATGCCAATATTTTCTGTCTTTATATCCACAAAAGATATATTTAAAAATACTTCTTTCGACTGGCTGTTTTCATCATGATAATTAATGTTGAGACCCATATGAATTTTGGTTCATTGTGTAGAATTTTTGAAACCCAAGAATGTTAAGGTCACTGTTTCGACAACACCATTAGGGTTTCTGTTGGAGAAGAATTATGCTCTCCACATAAGCAGAAAGGAGAAAGGAAAATGATGTGCAGGATGTCCCTGGAGGATGCAGCTGTCAGGGATCAGGTAAGACATTGCTGGCAGTAGGTGTTGGAGTTTTGTGTGTGTTGCTGAGAGAGCAGCAGAAAAGGTTGCATTGGCACTTTCCCAAGGCATGGCTATCAAGTACAAAACTCAGAAGAACCACAGCTGGAAGCCAAGGGAAATATGAGGACAGGAACTTAAGGTGCAAGACAGGTGTTCAGCATATGGGTGTTTACCTGTTGAATTCCCTAATCTGGAAAACTGTGGAATGTGAGCAACGGAAACAGAGGAAGCAGACACACTTGCCTGCAGGCAAGTCCCAGTCAGAGAAAGAATGTTTCCCAAACAGAAACTGGAATGGTTCTAGTTGCAATAGGTAAGCTTTAATCAAAAATACATGAGAAAAAAATAGGAAGGGAATGGAGGGAAAGGCAGAGATCAGAGTACTTAGACAGCTAGATTGAGTTTTGTACTTCTCAGCACTATTTGGATTAGGTGAGCTTTGTATTAACATTTTCAGGGATCATTTGGTTTGTTAGAAATAATTATATTCCCAAACAAGAATCTGATGCTGCAGATATTCATGGTGAAATTTTTCGAGGCTGACAGTAGACGGTAGAGTTGTCACCCCTTGCATTTATGGCACCTTCTTACAATTATGATGGTGTGTGAAAGGTAGGAATGGCACATACAGTCACAAACACTTAAAATAAGCAGCAAACAGATCAATACTTTAGAAGTCAAAAATTCTCTGAAATAAAGTTTACATAAACAGAATAATTTTGTTTTCTGAGTCAACACTTAAAAATTACTAATATATGACATGATCCAACATTGTGACTCAAAAGAATTTTTCCAGCTGATCAGCTATCTAAAATGCAAATGAAAATCTGGTAGTATCTAGGATAGAAAGTTACCACAATAGCAATATGATTATTGGTTTTTTTATTTATGCATTTAATAATACAATGATTGGGAGAAGGATGTGTTTGAAGGCTTTTTTAATTAGCAGCAAGAGCTGAGAAAATTTGTTACTATTTAGCATTATTAGGTGAGTTTTTGAAAGGCTTAATCCATATTTGACATCATCTACACCTAATTTTCAGTGACTATTAAATAACTGCTTTCAGTTACTTATTAGGGCTGTATTTTAAAGTAAATAAGACTGCAAAAAGACAATTTTTCCCCTGCCTGAGTTTCATAAAACTGCAACTCTAACCATCTCTATTCAAATCTCGCTTTCAGTGAGGTACAATCCCAACAATAAGCCCCATTAAGATTACTTTTTTACATCCTTTGCTTGGAGAGTTTTCCATAGTCCTTTGTGTACGTTTATAGAAAGCCTAAGAGAATTGGGTGCATGCCTGCGCTAAGAGGCTTCGAGAAAACTCACCTGAAATGTCTGTTTTCAGCTTTCTGTGGTATAATTTATTGGCAGGAGAGGCGTACTTCAAAATCTGCTGGCTTTCTCTAGGGCAATGTTGAGCAAACATTTAAGAAAGAAATTGGCTAGAGAGAGGATGAAATATTTCTGTTATTTTAGGGAATGGAGTATTTCATAGAGAACATGCTGAAAACCTTTACATTCCCATGAGACAATATATAATTTTAATTGGATAATTGTTCCCTCGTTAATATTAGTTCAGGTATCTTTTCTTCTTCCTCCTTTCTAGTCCTCTGAACTGACACTTTTGGAGTAATATGTTGTACAAACATGGTTAGTACATTTTCTAAATGTCATTTCAAAGTTGAATGCTTAATGAATTGTAGTTTTTATGTTATGTATATATCTGCCAGCTTTCCTCAGCCCAAGCCTGCTAAAATAACTCACTCCAGGCTGATTTATTATTTTTATTCAACCAGGTGCTTCATGGGTTTGGCAACTTTGGCAATGTTATTGTCTGTAATGACTCTGCACTTGGTGCTGGATGATGCCAACCCGTGCAATGAATTTACTGGCACCAGCAGAGAATATTTCATTCCCTTATCGTTTTGTGAAGAATCAAGCTTCATCTCCTATATTTCTTGTTATTCAACATGTCTCATGTAATCTCTCTGATTTCTTTGATACCTCTCCCTTTCAGGAATGTTTAGTTGTGATTCTGCTGAGCTCATAGCTTTGCAGAGAAGTAGAAATATATCTGTTATGTTGAAGTTTCTTTATAATTATTGTCACTCTCAATTTTTTTGTCTTCTGATGTCTCTTAAGCATCTCTGTTTTGTCTGGGAGGTAGAATCATAAACAAGTTTTGTCTCTTCTAAATAAATCTGGAATATCATTTGGTAAGCCAGGGGGAGATACAGAAAGTACATCTATTTCTGCAGAGGAAGGAAAACTACTTTTTTTTTTACTGTATTAGTCTCTCCTTCATAACTGAAACATAAGCTAAATTCAGGTGAAAACACTGAAAATTTTAATACAATATTCATGGTACTTATTTAAAGTTCTGTGCAGTTTTTGAAATTTTCCCTGAACTTGAATAGCTGTCAGGTAACTGTTGTACAGTCTACAAGAAAGTTTTCTTTGTCAGTCTGGTTTATCTAATACATTGCCACCATTAATTTACATTTTTATCTGTGGTCTTTGGAGGAGTATTTTATTTATCAGTTGAAGGCTATGAAGTCTTGGACCTGAGCATTCATGCACAATTTCTTACCATGACAAGTCTGAACAGTAACTACTACATATTGCAATGTGCATTTGTTTCTTTTGTGTTTTTGCAACAGGACATCACTCTCTCCTATTATATTTCACCTTTACCTAAGTAGCAGTTTGAGGGATAATTCAGGTTTTTTACATTTTTCTCATTAGTCTTGCAAGCTTTGAATTTCCTATTGCTTAGAGAATTAAAATAGGGTGACTATTGCAACCTAAAGTTTTGCTAAGTTTTAAGCACTTACATCCTAAGAATTTTTCTTTAATGGATATTGAACACAATCCAATCCGCCAGTTTTCCTTTACTTACTGGACTGCAAACCATGCAAACCATGCATTAAGTTCTGTTAAATACAAACTTTAATTAGGATTGATTTAATGACAAAGATCTTTTCTTTTTTACTTAAGTGTTTCAGTGTAATGTAACAAATACCTTTCAAATCCAGTTTTTAGGAAGCAGTTTTAAACATGCATGGCACTATACATGCACCTATATAGAAAGTAGTCATACAGGAAAAAGTAATCTGTGTCTACAAATTTTACTCATCCTCTCAGTCCCATGTTCTTCTCATGTTCAAGAGGATCTGAAAAGCTCTGCTAAATGAGCTGCATCTTTAAGGTAAATGAGGTGCTTCACAATCCAGGACTATACTTGACCCTGGAAAAAATAAAGACAGTGACCTAAATACCAATGCCTATGATCAATTAAGGCCATGCACAGCAGATCACAAAAAAAAAAAAAAAA
>VXAC01000887.1:249306-270224 GCA_013399225.1 Rhipidura dahli
AAAAAAAAAAGAAAAAAAAAAGGCTATGAAAAAAGCTCCATCTGGTTCAGAAGACAGTGGCCAGTCCCATAAATAACACAAGCTGTCAGGAAAACATCATTCCTGAAGTACTCTGTGCATTGGCTTTCTGTCCAACTCCAGATCCACCACAAGGAGCTTCAGAGCTTTGCATAGGCTTGGACCAAATCTTTCTCTTCATCTCACCATAAGTGCCTTGTTCATGAGTTATTTCAAATTAGCAAGGTGAAGAATTAAATGTACACAAGTAAAGAACATGGACATAAGCAATTCTAGAATCTTATTGCACATGCACACATACACAGATACACATACAAACACCACCTCCCCCCCCCAAAAAAAAAAAGTCTGGGTTTTTTTCATTTTAGCTGAGCTTTTCTGAAACAAGAAAAAGCCCATCTGCAACATTATGTTTGGAAAATGAAATTGCAAACTCCATACCAAGGTGTGAGGTAAAGATGAACAGTAAGCTTTACTTTATAATTCTTTATAATTTTTTTTTTTAATCATTCTCTTGGGACTTTAAATTTGTACTCCAGTAGTATCTATTACTAGGTCCAAAGGTGAAAGTGCTGGGTGATGTATAATCATATAACAAATGAATAAATAAATGTGATGTAAGTTTATGACTTTCGTGCACAATAGAAATGTGCCTGTGTTGTTTTTTTTTTGTTCGAAGACAGGTTTCATAGAAAATGGAAATGCTAATAGAGAACATGAGCAATGCTGAGATGGTGTTGAGCCCTGACAAAAGAGAAGAATCCACAGGCCTAGCACTGCCTATGGAGTTTTCTATCACTCACTTCAATAAAGCATCTGGCATCCCAATTTCCCTCTGGATGCCACTCGGTGTCTCTCTGGTGTTAAATTTAGGGCTCAGGGTATGTGGGCTACTAAGAGAGCATTGAAAATTGCTTTCAACAATCTTACCAGTTTTGTGGAATTATCTTGTGTACGGGGCAGCAAGGTTCCTTGGTTCAATTCTGCACTAAATCTCTGACACATGATGGAGCCACTTCTTTCCCTGAGTGTTTCATCAGTTTTACTTACACATCCTCCCCTCTACTGCAGAGGGAGACAAAGGAATCTCCATTTTTCTGAGGTCTTCCCTGGGGAACAGGACAAAAGGTAAATAGTTTTTAGAAGTGTACTACCTTAGTTAAACATACAGTTTATAGCTGAACTTTGTTTCTGATGAATCAAATGGTTACTCCCACACCCAAAGTATTAAGGCATGTGACAGTTGTGGCAGAAACAGGGTGAAGAGACACTGTGGCTATTTTTCTTGCTGAGGGGTAAAATGGTGATTGCTACTCCTGCCTGTTAATCTCTTGAAGATAAATAGCAAACTGCTGCATCTACTTCTTCTCTCTAGTTTGCATTCAGGAGACAACACACAGAAAATTCACTTTGGAACATTTCCTTAAAGGTGCATGATCAATCCCTGGGGAGAAATTCAGAGCCCGGAGGGAGCCTTGTGCTTGGGTTTGATAGTGACAGATAGCAATGGAATACGGTACTTAGTGCTCCGAACTAAGGGACCATTATGTGTGCAGCTCGCAGTGAGACCATGGCAGAATAAAGCTTCCCCCAGCCCCACCCAGAAGTGTGGCTGCCTTTGTAATTTTAATTGGTCTGTGTTTGTGGAGTGGGGCCTCTATTTACTTATGGCTTGGGGCTTGTGTTTACCAAGCCTGGTGGAGGCCAAGTGTCATATCACTGAAGCTTAGTTCCTGCAAGCTCTCCTGCTATATCTTGAGGCACTTTTCTTTTCAGTATCTGTGCCTGTCTAATTCACGAGCTTCTGTGAAACAAGCACAGGAGGGTACAAGGCCTACAGGGAGGAATTACACCTAATTACTCAAATAATTGCTAGGCTGTTGCCTTCTTAGTCACTGAAAATAATTTCCAGGTCCCTGGCTTTTATAGATAGTCTTCTAGAGGCAGGAGGACACAGCCCCCTTTTTAACTCAGCCCATTCACTCACAAAATCAGAACACTCGAGCCTGCAAAATTAATAAGCACCACTTCCATTACATATATTTTAGGTTGTTGTTGCCGTGGCGATAAAGTCAGGGACATTGAATCTCCTCTGTTGAGCCATTGTTATCATCCCTGGCCATCTGCTGCAGAGGAGTGATATTCCATCTCATTTGCATGATGACTGATATATGGGAGGTTTGGAAGGACATATGCCACAGCAATCATGTGATGAAAATTAAAGTGAAAGTTTTGGGCCCAGAGCCGAAAAAAATCTGTGTATGCGCATGAGGCTGTTGATGTGCAAATGTGAATCATATTGAGAAGGTTTGAATAGGGAGGTGTGACGTAAAGAGGGGACACAAACGCAGGTGCTTATCTCTAGGCAGTCAAAGGCGCTGGATGTCATATCATGGGAACTACCTTTCAAAGACACAGCTTTAGTGCACAGTTCAGCACACAAGGGAGGAGAAACATATAAGTTTTGGAAACAAAAATAAAGTAAGTTTAACAACTTTTTCACACTATGAACCCATTGATGTTTAAGCAACTTGTACTGTTAGTAACTTTCTGTCGTTTTTTTTTTGTTTGTGCACTGAGCTTGCAAAAAGCAAATAATCCTGTCCATATATCGATTTTAAAATCTTGAGAGATTTTTATTAAGAAGTTTGAGGGGGTTTAATCCGTGTTTAAAATGCTCTTGCAAACTTATCTTCTTGTTGTTGTTGTTGTTGTTTAAATTACACTAATGTTGTATGCTTGGTCATTATCTTAAATGCTATTTTGGGCCTCAATTAAAAAATAGCTACTTGTAACTGCTTTGAGAAAGCTTTCTGAATAAAATGTCATGGTGTAATTGCATTTATACTGCCTCAGTAAAGCCTTTGTTCATATACATTTTACAATTGTGCAAATTTGCGACTCTAGATATTTGATTTGAGGAAATGATCACAAGGACACTTTTTCTCTCATTCTGAAAAGTTACTGAACTTAAATACCAGCTTTTAAAAAAAGAGAGAGATAAAAAATGAGTCAAGAGAGGGAGAGAGTGGGACCAGTGTGTTTGTAGGGACTGTTCGATAGATGCAGGTTCACTTGCAGTTCTGTATTACAGACCAGAGAGCTTTCTCATGATGTTTCAGAATGCTCTAAAATCATAGTGTAATGCTTTTGAAATAAAAATTGTTGATCAACATATTTCTTAGCTTTACTCTAAGGGGAAAAAAGGTCTTTCAAAGCATGGCATTTCTGTCCTTTAAATTGTTTGGGATTCAGGGAGTGAATTGAGAGCTTCTGATTTAAAAGGCGAATACTTTACTTTAGAATGAATGCATGTGTCAGGAAAATCTTTAGAAAGTTAAATGACAGTAATATCAGGCAAGGTTGAAGAATGAAATGGACCTTATGGGACAACATTTTGCAGAAGGATAATTTTTATGAAATAGCATTTGATGCTAGAGAAAGTCCGTTTGACACTGATCAGCAATAGCTCTGTCTCTCTCTCTGACTTTCTTTTGTCTTTAACAAAGCACTTAGTTCAGATTTTTGTCTTCCTTCATATGTAAATAGCAAGACAATCTTGTGCAAGGTGCTGTGAATATTTCCTTTAAGAGATTATAACAACACAAATCCCAGATTTTATCCTTAAACTGTAAAACTGTATGGGGTGAACTTTGTTAGTTAAGGATCTTTGTGGGATTCAAAATGACCATTTACTACCTCTTTTGTCAATTAAATTAGTCAAGTTAATTGCATAGATGTGTCTTCTTTGGTTTGGCTGTGCAGTGGTTTTGTAATTCTTGAGGAAAATTACAGCATTTGTGATGAAAGCTTTCTCTGAGACAATAACATATTTCTGCTCTAAGGTGGCTAACAAATAATACAGATTTGGAATGAGGAATTTCCAAATATAGGCTTTGCCTCTTAACTTCCCAGTTTTGGAGCATTTTATTTTTATTTGTAAATATCACCTTTGTACTGTAGTACTTTCATGCCTGCAGGCTAAGATTACCAGTCTTCCTTTTTTTTCCTCCTCCTTCTAAATATTCAATTACTCAATGGTAATTATTATTATGTGGCCTTCTTGGCTTACTGCATTATTAGATTAATATAGATTTCTTGTGCCAAATTAGCGGAAATCACTGTTATACACAACAACGAATCACTTTTTTTTTTTTTTTAAAGTTTTATTTACTTTGTTGAATAACAGGAAGACTTGACATCATGATGTTTTATTCTTAAGACTTTTAATATAATATGTCTTTGAAAGCTCAGCGGGAGAGGGCGTCTTTTTGTTTTGTTTTTTTCTCTTGTAGATTTCTAAAAAGTAGAAACTTTGGTTAAATTATAGCCTGATTTGTTCAGGTATCTATGAATAGGGATCTTTGTGAACGAAATTGCATTTCAAGCCCCCTGATCTCTGATTCTCGTGACAGAGGTGTGTAGCAGAGGTGAGAATACCGAAAATGAAAGAAGAGGAGCTGTCCAGGGTACTGCAGCTGACTAATATTTCCTGTTACTGCACTGAAAAAGGTCTTTACTGAAGTGTTCACAAAACTGCCACCGTTTGTTACTTTTTATTTTCCTCCTCAGAAATAGAAAAAAACACCCACCTTACAACGAAGTCAACTATAAAAACGATGTGGATGAAAAACTTAATTCAGGAGCAAGTCATCTTTCTGTGAATAACAAATACAGCCTCAGATCACAGTAACTTTCAAAAATTGCCTAGCAAGATTAAATTTTTATGCAAAGGTTTTTGTCAAAGTAACAGACAATAAAACTTTACCAGTCTAAATTAATCTATGAGTACAACACAAATGGTTTCTATGGTAGTGCTGTAATGTAAACAAAACAAAGGAAAAAAAAAAAACAACCCAGATCCCAATCTTGCATTACTTGATTGCTTTTGAAATGAATTCTTGTCCTTATGTGACCTGAAATGTGTGGTTATAAAGCTATAGAAATCCAAACGATCATATTTGTTTGATATGAAATGAAAAAAAATAGTTAAATTGAAAGTTTAACATCATGAAATTCAAAATCCCAAGCGGTATATAAACATTAAAAGAAACTTTGGACTGCTAATCCTAGGAAATGAGTTTTATGGATTGAATTCAACAAGGCTTCAGAAATGGTTCCATCTGCTGCCTAGCAGCTGGTGAAAGGATAAATTTAATTCATTAATTCATTTGGAAAAAAGGATCCAAGTAGTAAAGACTTCATTGCTCATAATGCACATAGGTGAAAATCAAAACTGAAATTAGGTCCAGTTGATCATCTTTGATAATGAGAAACATTTTCTTTGTAATTGTTATAATTATCTTGATCAGTCAGATGACAATATACTGACTATAGGCTGTTAACCAGTACTTTTATGTATTAAAAAGTTGAGGATAGCTCTGAAAGCATAACTCCTCTTCCAGAAGGATCATCCTTACTTTGGGAGTTGCAGACTGTGCAGGTTTAAAAAGTTAGGTTCTTTCAGTGAAACAATAGTGGTGTCTTTTTATGAATCTTCGCAACTTCTCTATTATTAAGTCATTTTAAGAATACAAAATAAGGGACCACTGAAATTAAAAAATAGACTCACACATGGTTAAGCCACTGTAATAATCCTAACCCAGAACGTCAATTGCACTTTATTACTTTACTTTTCTATTAGAGTCATGAGCTTGATCTTTTCTTTCCTGTCTTCACCCATTTGCTTTTCATGTTAAGTGCTAAAAAGTTAGAGTGAAATGTGTAAGTTAACAACTGAGAAAGGATGATGTTTTAAAATCCACAGTTTTAAAGGAAAATTAATTGGACAAATGCTTCAATAATAAATTGACATTCAAGTTCTAGCTATAAAATTTTCCAAATTGCCACAATCTCCAGATAAAGATTTTTTTTAAGTGGTGTCATCTACTTACTTTAATCTGAATCACAAGCAATGAGTGCAAAGTTAGCTCAGGCTTTTGAACAGTAGGTGGAAAAATCTCTTGTCCATCTTTTACCAGGCACACAGGTGAACCTGTGCCTCATTACTTGCTGAGGAATACACAGGACTGATGAACCTGTTATCCTGAAACCAGCTAAATATCTTCCAATGCCTCTTTTCAGTGTTTCTGCTTGAGATGGTGATTTCATGAATGATATTTGGCTTTTCCCATTTCCTCTGTAGCCCATAGCTCACTGTGGTGGGTTTGTTGGATTTACTATAAAGGTTCTGTTCGCACCCTGTGGGTTGGGTTAAGAATTAGGATTTATGCATTTACTTCTACTGTTGCTTTGTTTATACAGCTTTGGTTTAGTTTTGATCCCTTTTTTTTTGCCTTTGAGGCTCTTCCACAGTGTCAGCTGCTGACTGATAGTAGGAGAACGGCCTCGTGGTGTGAATGAAAGGGACCTAGCGGTTGGTAAACAGAGATAAGGAATAAATAGAGCACAGGCAAAAGGAGATAGTTCTGTGGGAGCCCAGATTGCCGCCAGTCTGTTCAAGTGAGATGCAGTGCCTGTCCTTTTCCCAGATTAAATTAGTGTGCGAAATCTCCAGTGACCTCCTCCCCTTCTCCCCATACTCTTTAGCCAAGCTGAACAGCCTCTGCTGTAAAGTATTCATTTTATCCAGGGACAAGATGGACAATAGAACTCTCCCTGTTACTTATGGACAGCTGTCATGATTCATGGGGCTTTTCAGCATTTCATTTTTCATAAGAGTTAAAAGGGTTTTTACCTTGTTACTGACGAGAGGTTAGAAATGCAAAGATGCCAGCCCTGAGGTTGCCTGTAGTAAGGAAGTTAATAAATAAATATCACACACACATACACGCACACACAAACACATCCCCTCCCCAATGTGCGAAAGGCTGTGTTTTTTTGTTAGTCCTGCTCTTCTTATTTAAAGGGGTTTAATTGTGATAACATGATTACACTGAAGCATGAACTGCATGGAGAAATTAACAAGCAGAGGCACAGTGATATGCAGGGCCCCCAAGGTTCCCTAAATTAAAGGTGACCAGTGCAAGCCCAGTGAGTGCCCTTTTCCCTTCTTTGCCCTTGCTTTTGCCTACAACTCCTATCAGTTTATTACCTGCAAATAACTCCCAGGAAAGAGTAAACACTCATGAGATACCTCTGTGGTCCCGTATTTTTTTTTTTTTTTTGTGATTTACTGCAAATATATTCAGCATTTTGACTGATTAAATAGACCTTCGGCAACCTTGAGGGTCACTGTGTAGAGTATGTACATAGAAAATGCATCAGCCCATTGTACCCTGGCAGCTAATGAGATTGGTCGTTAAGTAAATGACACAAAGCCTACAAAAAAAGCTTAGCAGCTCACTAGAGTATCACAGAGTGTCCCTGCACACCACACAACGACACAAACAGTGGACTAACCTAGCCCACCCCTGCTTTATTCTACATCACTGCTTCCCTGATGTCAGCGTGAGAGGCAGAACAAAGGCTAAAAGGCACACGGTAAGTCAGTCTGACAATTATGCCCTAGGGAGAAAGTAGAGCAAATCTTAGCCTAACCATGGGGTTGAAAGTCCGTTTCTAGACAAGTAGGTCATAATGAAGGGATTTTTCCCCCCCCCCCATCACTTCATGATGGGGAGAAAAAATGTCTCTGGAATCAAGGTTGGGTTTGTTTCTTGTTTGTTTGTTTCCTTTTCTCTCTGTCTGATTTGCCAGCTTGCAAAAGTTTCTGGAATTCCGAAAGTAAACTGAAACAGGATGTTTTGTGAACTAGATATTTCAATTATAGTCTAATGAATTAAATATTCCTTGTAGGAACAGCCACATAGTAATCATTGCCTCAGATGTACATTACATCTGACGAACTTTACAGACAGAAAGTTTCTTTTTACTTCTCTGTAAAAATCTGCTGAAAATGTGTTATATATAAGAATACAAATCTCAATCCAATTGACAGCTACTTACACCCCTAAATCCCTGGTACGGTTTTTACAAGTATGCAGATATAAATGAAGTGGCTACTATAATTTTGTGATTTTTAAAAAAAGATTTTTGCATTAATATCTTTCTCTGCGTTGTGTTTTACGTGAGCTGAAATTAAAGAGTTGAAGATTATTGCTTAATAGTTGCACAGTCATTACTTATTTTCTTTGCACAGCAGCAAAATATTCAGCTGATATCTTATAATAGCAGGTGCCTGCCTGTGTAACCAATGATAAAATCTTTTCTAGTAGTGTTTCAGTTTAGTACCTCAGGACCCTTTATTTTGCTGAGAAATGGCAACAGGAAGTTGCCGGAAAGTCTTGTTTGCATTACTAAAATGTTTCTGTCTGCTTTGCACTTTGGAGGCTCAGGGGATGTTAGCTTCAAAACAACATGATATTATTGCAAGATGCCTGTGTGCATTAAGTAATGCTTCTCCTCTCCTCCCTGCAAAACCACTGCAAACCATATGTTTTAAGAATGCTTTATCGAATACAGACTGTTAAAGAAGTGGGGTTTAGATATCAGTCTGAATTACAATTGATCTTTTGCTGGGGTTTTGGGGTTTCTTTTTTGGTTTGTTTGTTTTTTGATTTGTTTTGCTTTGCTATGTTTCACTTTGCTTTGCTTTGTGAGACTTCTTAAATTTAGAAAAAAACCTGGCCAATATATGTGTATTTAGACATATCAGGATAACCCGTCCCCTTAATTAAAACTCTTCACAGGTCACAGAAGTCAGTTCATTATGATATGTTGCTTACCCAGGAACATCCTTTTTACTGCATGGGCAATAGATTTATCACCATAGCTTACAAACCCTAAGAAAAAATGTATGTATATTTTTAACATATACATTTGATGATTCCTTGCAAAGGGGTATGAGGATACGCATGTATACAAATCCACGTGGGCATATTTATTAAAAAGTTCAAGTATGCAAAAAGCTCTATTCACCCCTGTAGTATCCTAGTTACCTGACACTCAGTATATATTAGGTATATCTGCAGTTATATCTGCTTTTGCATGCAGAAGTTCCAGTTCAGGAAATATAATGGGAAAGTAACAAGACTCAAGTAAAATTGTGTACTTTTTTTTATTATCTATATTTTTTAAAGTTATGTATGTCTCAGCAATGGCTCCCTGGTTTACCTCAGCAAATATGAAATATTCAGGCATCAGAAAATAAGCTTTCTTTCTAAGTCCTATAATTCAAACATAGATAAACAGAGATTTAGCAAGCTTCATTCTTACAACAGTTTTGCTTTAAAATATTCTAATTGATACAGAGTTTTCAATTTATTTTAACACAAATATTCCAAGATATTTGACATTCAGGTGCATCCCCACAGCTTTTAAAAATTAGCACATCCCTGTGACACAGTCATGTATCCATATACGTACCTACACCAACAAGAGTAAAGGCTATTCGATACTTCAGCATCCATCACATTAATAAGTTCAGCTGTTTATACTATTAAAAGCAAAGAATGGTTTCCTAGGGGTAATGCACACGGAGCAGTGTTACAGAAATCATACTGCTGTAATCTGACAATTACATTCTGTAATCCGACAGGTTGAGCCTCAGTAAGTTTTAGTAGTTTTTTGCAGCTTCATTTTTTTTTCTCTTGTTTGTCCTTTCTTTAGTACACCTAAGAGAAAAGACAGAGAAAACTTGATTTCTGGTAATTAATGTCATTCATCTGATTTCCCTGATAAATTATGAAACCGTCCAGATTTTTAGAAAGCACTGTTCACTCGACTTTTTGGACTTTGCAATCCAATATGAGGCCTCTACCTTTATCTTATTGCACAGTTCCAGGGCACAACAGTATGAATGGTGCATGTGGATCTGAAAAACTTCATGGTATTATGCAGCTGATTTGAATAATTCTGAATCAGGGTTTTTTTGCACATTTATAGTTTTTCTAGCCAGTTATCCCAAAATAACTGATATTCCTGACCAGCATGTCCAAAGTCACTGACAATCTCACTGAAGGCCTGATGCTGTCATGCCAAAATAAAACACAGCAGATAACATGCAGAATAAACTTTGTATTCTACTACATCCACAGGTGTGTAGACAATCTAGACCAAAGTCTGTTACTGAACTGATTGGTTTTGGAAGAGTGCATATATACCTGGGATAGGGTCACTTCTTTGTAGTTGTTGCGCGCATAGTTTTGGATTATTGAAAACTACATTAGCAAAATCAGTGTTTCTGGATTTTAATTATCTTGAAGTAATTCAGATTACAGATAATGTATAATTAATAGTAAAAATGTTTTATATCTCTTAACTTTTTTTAGTATTTACATCAAATTTCTTTGGAGGAGAATTGCTCTCTTTTATGTTCATGGAAGATTTTAATGATTCTAACTACTCTTGCCTTTCTAAGTAACAGATTTCTCGTTCAAGAAAGTTACAGCAAAAGTTACTTTAGAATGAAAATGGGTTTACCTTCTTGGGCAGGTGAACACTGACAAAAACTTTTATACACGAGTGATTCCACTGAGGTGAGGTCAATGCCTCACTTTAATAGAGTAAAGCAGGCACGTGTTTTGAAGATGAGGGTTTTATTGATTTGCTTAAGAGATTCAAATAACATTTGCTAGCACATATTTCAGGTTTGGGTTCATATGCAAACTTTTCCCTCCGCTAAGGAACTTTGGTGAAAAAGAGCTAGATTTTCATTTAAAGGCATGTATTGAATTCTGCGCTGTTAGGCATTGGATTTTAAAAAATGCTTTAGAACTTTTCCAAAACATCAATTCACGCGAGGACCAGTGATCCCAATTTCTTCTAAACAGTGGTCTTCTTTTTCCAGTGGTCCAGTCACTAGGTCAGTTCCCTAAATCTCAAGAGAAATTTTGACTCTTTCACTGCCCCTCCTGCCCCCAAGTTGAAGCACATGTACAGCATCTGGACTGGCACAACGAAGTAGCAATGGCTCCAAAGGCACCGTTATGGACTATCAGGTCAATAATCCTTATGCTAAGAAGGATTTACATGATACAGAGTAATGGCTCTGTCATTTCTGAAGTAAAAATCCACTTTTTAATGAGCATAAAAATATTGTTTTGCACTCTTCACATCAGAGATACTAGGGGACCTAAAAAGACAAACATATGTAACTTCCTGAAGTAAAAGTTCACCTTTAAATGTTTCAATAAAATAAATGTTAAATTACTGTAGGTAGACAGCTGCAGTATGCCAAACAGGGACTTTTTTGAAAATGTACTTATTCTTCTCAAATTTTTTCTTTCCTACTTTATTAGAAGAATTATAGGATATGCATATTCTGTCTTCAAATAGCATTTTTATGAGGCAGTCCAGAAATAAATTTGGCTTAGGGGGACATTTTTTTGTTTTGTTTAATTTTTCTACTGTGTGATTTTCTCCTACTTCAAGTAGAGTTTTGACACAATCTAACACACTTGATCTTGTTACAAAAGTTAGTTTGAAAGTAAGATCAGTGGTCATGGAAAACCACAGTTGTGATTTTTTTCCTATTAATATGTTTCCTTTTCAGTAATTTAATTTCTTGAGATTCAAAAGTAAAACCCAAAACACACAGCCACACACACACACAAAACCTTTCTTAAATATCTTATGCTTGGGAAAAATTATTTTCTTCACTAATAATGTGGTTATCTCAGACTTCATAAGAGGCACAGAAAATCACCAAATCCTAAACAGAAAGAACGAGCACTGCGACAAAAATGAAGAGAATGAGTACACATGGCATCTTTATTTTATCTCTAACATTTTATAAAATTAAAGACCATTTTGAAGTATGGGTCTGATGGGAATCATCCTATATATAAGCATTCAACATTTAGTGAACAGAGTGCAACTGAACACATAAATCACACTAAATAGCATTGACACTTGGTCAAAAGAAACATGTATTTATGGCTCAAGTGTATGTTCAAGCTAATCTATGGAGAACCTTGCCATTATTTTTGTGATAAACAGTACTGTCTACAAAAAGGGTTAAAGAAAATGCATTCTGTTGCATCTGCTTACTAAATCCCTTACTTTAGTAGAAATTCAAATTTTGTAAAGATTATTCGTTTTATTGATGCATATAATTATAATCACAAGCCATCTGCTGATTTGGCAGGCATGGTTAAAATTCTCTAACTCTCATAACCTTTCAAGTACAGTGCCCTTGGGACTCTATTTCACTTTTATATTTTGGAAAACATGTAGGGACAAACAAGAGAGGTCATCTGCCGAAAGTCAGACCTGTAAAACATTAAAAGAATAAAGATCATGATGACTGCTCTTGTTTTAATAGGAAAAAAATAAAGTATTTCCTATTTTGTTTCTCACTTCAGGAAGGATTATATTGGTTTTTATCACACACTTTGGGAATTTGAATTTTTTTTCTAGGGATTAAAGCTCTCTCCTAGCACCTCTGTGATCTGGGTTCCAAGTTTAAACTAAAAGAACAAATATTGTTCAGTTTGGTTGCCACAGGTGAATTAAACGCATTTAACCTTGGCCTTAATTTTTCTTTTTACACAATTCTCATTTCATTTCTATTTGAAATGTTTTAACAAACACTATTCCAATTTTTTTTTTAATTTGTTTACTGAATTCCACAGAGAGGCACCTATTGTATATTTAACTTTTTCCTGCAAAGCTCAAAAGAGCATTTTGATTTAGAGGGCTGCATCCAATAAGGCATAAAATGAATGACAAACATTCTCTGTTACCCTTTAGAAACAAATGACTTTATTTGTATTACCATACAACTGACTGGTGGTTAGCCACAGCTGCAAAGGTTTGGGGTTTTGGTCTGTGAGAAGTTTCATTCTCAATTTTCTTGTGTCCATCATAATGTGTAGCCAAAAATATTTTATACTTGACAGTCTTTTCTTTTTTAAAAAATCTTTGTAGTTGTCATTGTGTCAATTGTGGTGTTACTCAGCTTCTCCTAGCAGGAAACAACCACAAGGGGAAAAAAACCCCAACTTCTAAGGTTCTCTCTCTGTCAAAAACACAAAAATGGTCCCGTTTCAACTGGTTGTAGTATACTGACAATGATGTGATTTAGGACAAAGAGTGTTTTTGAGAGAAAATACAGGAAGGTGGAAAAAATCTGTGCGGAATGGGATAATCCAGTGCATTCCTGATATTAGCAGAAGGCAAAGGCAGTAACCCTTCTACAGAGTTGTCTTGGTTCATGCTGTATTGATGTGTATCTCACCAGGACAAAGGGTGCAACGCTCACTTCTGTTTAATTAGCGTATCTGAGGGCCTGTGTGCAACATGCACGCTGCTTTACTCCTTTTGGGGGTTTGATTCTCACCCCACACTCTCATTATGGGAAGCAGGAGGGAAATGCACGTGTTTAAAAGTGTCTTCACAGCTGAAACTAGGGAAACAGGCCGAGAGTAGCTCTGGTTTATTTCACAACCAATTAAGTATGACATCTGTTGAAACTCAGGAAATAAGTCTCCCTTCCCCCTGTTCATATACTTACTTAAGCTGCCAGTCTTTTGTTTATGTATGAAGAATTTCACCAACAAGACTTTTTTCTTTGGGGTAAACTTATGAAATAATAAGAATAATATTAATAATATAAATAATATTAATAATAGTAATAGCAATAATAATAATAATGTTGTAAAATCTTTGTTTTTTACACTGCAGTTCACTGAGTGCATATGACTCAGATCTGTTTGATACTCACAAATCAAGCAAAAAACTGTGTTAATAGTTCTTTGCCTAAACACACCTCACATGCTAAAAAAAGGGTGAGTTTGTGGCAAGCAATGCAGGCACGATGACATTTTAATTTTTGAAAATCTGGCTCTTATTAGGTCCCAAAGACCAGAAAAACTTGCAAGAAGGAATTTGGGGTTTAATTTATTTAATTTTATGGTTGAAAACTTGGCTCAGAACAGAAGACACCGTATAAAACAGGGCAGGTGGAATTTTGGAGGGTTAAAACAAACAAATACAACAGAATTAAATGCAGACCCACTGTCACTGGAGACATCAGGTTTCTTCAGCGTGCAACAGTTCATAGTAAACCAAGTACAAAACATAGATAAGCTCTATTAGTAACTTTTACTCATATCAGACACTTTCCATTTATCAGACACTAATCTATGTGGTGAATTTACTTATCAGGAAAACTTTTATTCCTTCATAAAATGTTGTCCAAGCAAAGAGTAAAAATAGGTATTTCATTCCATACCAGCTCTTAGAGTTCAGCTTCCCTCTGTTCTGCTTAGAACTTGATCATCTTCTTTCTGCTATATCTAGATGAGAAATATTTACCATATCACGCTGGCCTTTTCCTTTGCCTCTTGGCTCTGGATTCTCCTGTGTCTCTGAAACCACACTGCTGTGTCAAAGCTGAAGATAACTCCCCTTTTCTGTAGGCTACACCATCTAATGCTCCCCTTTATTTGTTCATCAGTTTCACTTTGTTCGCCGGTTCTTTCCTACAAGGACTGGCACTGCCTTCGTTCCTGGAGGATGGTTCCCTACTCTATTTCTCTTGCCTTCCCAGCCCTATTTCACAGCACAGCTCACAAAGCATATGTGCTTTTTAAGATGCTGTTCAGTGACTGCCATAGGTTCCGTGGTTAGGAATCAGCATTTGGTGAAATGTCAGGCTGCACAGTGGAAGTGGCTATACCTGAGCCAGTCATCCAGATTCCCTTTAGAGCCAGTGGAAAGAGACATTTCTTGTGTGCAGTTCATCTCACCCTGAGGCAGAGTATGAAATGAGTAAGAGGTATCACACTTCTCACAGCCTCAGAGATGCCTGCAAGTTGCCTACAGGCTACCCAGAGACCATGGAAATCCAGCATTTACTGCTTCAGAACTATATGTTTGCATTTCAGGCATGTAAAATTATGAAGATGAATCCTGTCTTTTCCATCCAGCCTACAAACTGGACTTGATTTCTTCTTAAGTCATCTTCTCTACATTTCTCACATTTTCTTACAAGACAGTTATATGGATAATATGATATACCTTAGATCAAAAGTCTCCTCTTGCAGTTATATGAAATTGATGAAAATTTTTATTTAGCAATTAATGGAGAACAGAATAACAGAAGTGAATACAGCTGTGCAGCTCAGAGGACCAAATTTTGCTCCTTAAATGTGACTTTTACAAAAGGGAAGGTGTCAATTCCTTGTTTTCTTCTTAGAAGTCACTATATTTCCTTTAACAAAAATGTTTCTTTTCTCAAATAAAAATGAAGAGAAACAAACTGCAAAGATTTAACAAAATCCATTAATTCAAAAATACCTTAAATCTGTTGGAGATTTTAAACACTGTTGATAGCATTTCCAGACTTATTCTTTTTCCTGTTGGTCACCACTTAGAGTCCAGAGGCACTTTTAGGGGTTGTTTTTCTGTCTCCTCAGGCTTTCAAGACTCTGTTTCTCAAGCTTTGAAGTAATAGAATGATTGATTTGATTATGGTTTTGCACTGTTTCAGTGGGTGATTATAGTGATTCAATATTCCCCATGCTTTCATAAAAACTATAAACAAGCTCTCAGATGATAATTTCAGATGCTGTGCATACTTTGCATAGAATTCAACTATTTTCTTTCATTTTTTAAAGAGATTTGATGACAAAAATTTTGATTTTTACAGAATTATTTACCATTTTTAGCACATAGGCGTGTGGTTTTCAAACAAATCTTTTAAATTTCTAGGGACAGCTTCTCAAAGTTCCTTCAGATCAAGGCAAAGTTTTTAAATTCTCTAAGTGGGCAGCTCAAAATTCCTTCGGGGCTTCAAAGTTGCATGCAACTCCACAGATCTGAGCTAACCCTTACCTAGTGTGTGGTTGCTATGGAACAGTGTTTGGCCAAGCCCTAACCCATACCACGGAAGGTGTAGGTGGGCCTTGGAAGCAGGGAGTGATAGCCAGGTCTCTGGCAATGCTTTGCCCTTTCAGACTATTTCCCTGAAGGTAGGATAGACACAGGAGTAAATTCTGCTGTAAGAGAGTGCTCAGTTTGATCTCATTTTGAAGCGATGAGTTTTACAAAGGGTGAGTGACTCTGTGTCTCCAGTAGCACCTCCACAGACTCAAAGTCAATGCATGAGATTGTGGGCGTGCAAAATTCATTATGGCATAAATTGGCACCAGTTCAATAAAGACAACAGTTTATAAAGTTATAATATTGATCCTGAAAAGCTTAACCAGCTTATGTGTATTATTCTTGGACTTTTCTTCCCCAAAATCATCACTTTAGTGGCTATCATCAAAAAATGTCTTCTTACATATCCCTAAGTCATTCTGAATGTCATGAGAGAATAAACAGCTTTAGCCCTGAATGCTTTGGGCCCAGTGTTATTAATAGCAACAACGTTAACAACACCAGTTATTTTTATTGTTATTAAAATGACTTACAAGCTACTGTATTGTGATCATGGGGAACAGCACTGTAATACTGAAGAAGTGCAAGCCACTCTCAATCAAAGCCTGCCAGCCTGCAAACATCAAGTTCAGCATCACAGACACCCTCCAGGTCACAAGGTTTGGTTCCGTGTTTATTTGGGGGCTCTCGGTCTCTATTTGTTAGTGGGATGGTGATCCCTGTCTTTTAAACTTATATGATACTTTAGGAGTAAAGAAGTCAAGTTTATAAGAGGACACATTATGGAAGACATCATGGTTTTTGGCACAATTTTTTTTCCCTCTTCCTGAATCTCCAATGGAGATCCCCACAGTAGGAATATCATCAGCCCAACAGACTCTTTAGAGAAGCTGCCTTCTAGCATCCCAGCTGCTTCAGTGTACAGCATGAAGTCTATTTCTAGTAGAGAGATATTTAGCCTGGGTACTGCCAGAGTTCAAGCTAAGCAGACCAGATCTCAAGAAAGGCTGAAACTCATTCCAAAGGTGAAGTTTTTCTATTCACCAAGTGGAGAGAACTTTTTCCCTGTTTCCTGCCTGTGGATGAAGGAGGAATAATGTTCTTGAGAAATCAGGAAACCTAAGACAAGCCAGTAACATTAGAAGACCTTTGACTATGTGGAGAATAGCTATGCTATCCCTGGGAATATATTTTTTTTTATTTTTTCACATGAACAGTGAGTGAGAGGCAGTGTGTATGAAGAAGAAATAATCTGGTCAGGGGAAGAATCTGAGACAAAATGAGCATTACATAACAGTATTCCCTGGCCTGACCTGAGTGATCGGGGTTTCTGTGAATCATTAAGCCCAATTAATGCACCTTCAGGAAATTCACTTTCACTTATTCCAAAAACAAGCAGGAGAATTGCTTCTAATGGCGCAATAAATAAATATATGCCTTTTAAAAGAGCATAACCACACAGCTCACATTTTCTCTCTGCTCAGAGTGTTTGAGCTGTCTATACAGCTTGCACAACCTAGGCTGTGGTTTGCCTAGAGAGGTGGTTTGTTACAGTAATGTTCAAAGGAAAGTGTACTACTCCTTTCCCAGATGACCCTTGGAGTGATCCCTTGGAATGCCATGATGCTTTTGCTTTGGTGTCCTCAAAAGGAAATTTATCATATTTTGAGCAGTCTGTCCTGTAATGTTTACCTGGAGATGGAAGCTTAAGTATTCTTCTTCCACCATCATATTAAGATATCTATATTCCTACCATGAATTTGTCACTTTTCATTGTCTCGGATGACACTAGCAAGGAATTCAGCCTCAAATACTAACTTCACAAACAGGCCTGTTGCAGATAAAACTGCAGGTAGCACAGCTCATTCTCACATGACATGTACTCACATGGCGTGTACATGTGTGCTGTCCCTTTGGTGTCTGGTGAAAATTTGCTCTCTCTGTTAAAAACTGTAGATTTTACATGGAGGAAATCTCCTCAGATCAGGGAAACCTCCATACAGATGCTTTCAGCACAAAATCATGTTATGAAGACAGCACCAGCTTAGAGTCCTGCCCTCAGTTATATGGAAACATTTTCTGAATGTTGATGCAAACGGGACTTGAACTTTGGAAGAGCTGTCACAGCACCTGACTTAAGCCATAGTCCTTGTAATCTCCCACAAGAAAGCTGAAATAACCAGTAGTGACTACTACTCTTGATCTTATATGGCTATAAAAAATACACCCTGTTCAATGTAGCTATGATGTAGGTAATATTTACTTGCTATTGAATTACCTGTTGTAGTTACATAAAAACATTAACAGTCTACTCAAAGTCTTAAAATATTGTCTCATTAAGGTCTGCCATGTAAAATAGTACAAACTCAAAATAACACAAACTCTTTCCCTAGCTGGGTTAATTCTTGTGCTATTAATTCTTATTACTTAAAGCGATATTTCATAAAGAAGTTTTTTAGTTCCTAGGTCATCAAGCTATAAATAAACATCCTCACTCAACAATCAGGTAAGACAAGATGAATGGCTACAGGAATCTAATCTTCCTTATATAAACTATTATGCAATATTGCAAAAAAAAAACCCCTTTCATTAGCTTTTTTGTACTTAGATTTCTACTCCTGTTGATGCATTTAGTAACCTGGAAAACATGGTGTTTGCCTGAAAAATAATATTTTCTCCATGAAAAGAGACATTGGAATGGAAGTAGTTTTAAGTATTTCTTTTTTTTCAAACTGCTTTGCAAATTCTTTGCACAACAAACCTCGCCAATATGTAAACAGGGCTCTAGCTACTGTGTTTGTCCACAGCTAGAGCTACAGATGAACACAGTGTAGTTGTGTGATGACAGGAACAGCTGACTCATTAGTAGAGAGCAGTGAAAGGTAATTAACCCTGGGAAAAGTACAGCTGCCATGCGAGCTGTTCCTTTCTGTAGGATCTGATTAGAAATTAGTGTTAAACCACTGATTCTTTAAAAAAATGTCATTGATAATTCACTTTCTCTCTCAGGTGTAGCCCCTGAAAGGGGCCTAGGATAGAACTAATGTACAAAAGGTCTTCCATCTAAAAAGGTCTTTTCTGAAAGAAGTGCCCACCTGTTTGGCTGCTTCTGGACTTTTCTTTACCATGAATATTGTCCCAGCTTTCAGTGTTTTGAGGACAGCCTCCAAGTATATGAGCAGTGCAGAGAATGCACAGTCAAAATGATTTAAGGTTGTTGGTTGCCATAATGGAGTCTTTAGTGAGGCTGATTATTTAAAAGTCACAGCTACTACTTCTTCTATCAGGACACAGTTCTGGTGCAAAATTATTCAGGCCTCTTCTAAAGAATATAAAAATCTGTCTTCTGAATAGGGAAGAACAGCATATGAAAATAAAAAGAAAAATAAATATTATACCTTGAGCACAAAAGCCTCTGCTCAGCCCACCCCTTTTCCTGCCAACACTTTAGCATTTGAGGTTCCATTGTAGGACACAGAGCCTATGATTTAATCAGAGCCCAAACAACAAGCCAGACTATTACATAGATGTACAGACACCTGATTAAGGCCTCCTCATGAAGAATGACATAACTTTCACCTAAAATAACAAAATTTCGTTAGTGTGCTTTTGGACTTTCTAAACTGCTGTTTACTATTTACAGCTGTCACATGCAAAATAGTTTTTGATCTCCTTACTTTGTTAGACCTTCTGACCTGGACTGTGCATTTGTGTATCTGTGTGATTGACACCAAGTGTATGTGAGAGCTTTCACATGGAGATAACGTGTTACTGAGGTCCATCAGAGTGTCCTGGTTACTTTCAGTGCAGCCAGGCTTACACTAGGGAATCTCAAGGGTAACTGAGCTTAAAGTGACAAAGTCTGCAAGACACCTCTCCATAGGATGATTTCTTTCACCATGATCTAGTCCATTTTGCTGAAACAGAATGATTACTATTATTTTGCCAATACAAAATAGTACTACAAAGATATGTTTCTGTAGCATTACTTTTAGCTCACTAAACTACTGTTTAGTGGTACCCCAGGCCCCTTCCCTACCACACATCTAAGAGTTTCACATTTAAAGAAACTTTCCTTTTTCAATTTCTTTTAAATTAAACACAGTGCTTGTTTTGCAATTTGAAATTTTGTAATTTGAAATTAATGTTACCACAAACACACATATATATGTATTTATTTATTTACATAGAAATATATATATATATATATGTACACACACACATATATGAACACCTTATTGGCATTTTCAGTAGTGAGAGTGAAAAAAAAAAGAAAGAAGTTGAAGATATTTTCTTGGAGAATATTTCTCTGTTTAGGAAAACAGATTTTTAAGACACAGGTCTGATATATAAAGATTACAGTTATTTCCAGATTGCCTAAGATTTTAGGAAAGAGAATGGAAAGGTGTTTTAAATTATTTTGCCATTCACCATATGTTTGTTAGTATCCATCCTTCTCAGTATTGTCCTTTTTCATTTCTTCAGTGTTTTTTTGGTAAAAAAGCCTGCAGTGAAAGAGGAAACATTTCAAGTTGAGTTTCAGATGAAGTGAAATGCACAGGCTACTAAACTGATGAATGCATGATGATAAAAATAATATTTGCTCCATTAAAGTATGTTTAGAAATGCACAAAAGCACTTTACAGCACTCTATGTTGTTATCCTCATTTAGCTGAAAGGTGAAAAGACTTGCTGAGGGGCACAGAATCGATCAGTGGCAGAGGCAGGAAGAGAATTCCAGAATCCCTTTTTTCCAGTTATTTGCACAATCATGGTGCCTTCTATTTATGTCTGTGGCAGAACACAGGTGTCAATTTAGGAAATAATCTTTGTCCCACTTTAGAATCATAAAAGAATGTGAAAATAAAATTTGAACAACCATTCCTGGTGATACCAACCTCTTACCATGAGTTTGAATAAACAGAGCATGCTTTTCCTTGCTCCATTTACCAGAAGCAAACATACTATGGGCAAAACTTTTTGCATAAGAAGTCTGTCCCGGGGAATATTTGACATGCTCATTTTGGTATCTGACAAGTATTCCTCAATTTTTAAAAATATTCTTTACTGCTTTGATTTGCAAGGTGGTGTTTTTGTTCTGTTTTTTTTTT
>VXAC01000887.1:270254-299953 GCA_013399225.1 Rhipidura dahli
TTTTTCCTGTGCTCTTCAGCATGTTCCTAAGATCTTCAGGGCAGTGCTATAGTAAGCAAGCCCCCATTATCTTTAGCAGTTGGGGTCATTACAAGTCTTTTAAATGGTGGCAGACTGTACTTCACATGGCACTCTCGAAGTTAATGAACGTATGTGATTTGCATGTTGAGGGAAGGCACACTTCTTCCCTTTGTGTGACTTTCCCTTTCCTGGGACATGCCTGTCATGCTTAATGAAGAGAACTTGCTCACAAAGGGCAAGATGAATGCATAGGCGAGCAGAATGGTAGTTAAACTTCTTTTCATAAAAGTAGTCTGTATTTTTAGGTTTGTTGTTCCTTTTGACCCCATGTCAGAAAATGTCCAGTCAGCTTATTAGACGTGGGGTTTGTCCAGCACAAGAATTGCGATATCCTAACTCTGAATATTAAAATATTCCTAAAAAATACTTCTGGAACATTCAGAAATCACAGGGCAGGAATAGAGGAACCTAGATTAAGCCTGTGTCTGAGAAGTGACACTTTTACTGGACCTAACCAGCTTCAGCACTTCTATAGAGATTCAGTGTAACACCCCATAACAACACCCCATAAAATTGCCCTTGAAACCCATCTATTCCTGACTAACTTGCTGCAAATCAAGTACAGCAGAAAGACTGTAATAGTGGCGGCTAAACAGCAGGCATGTAGCAAACATCAGAACCTTCAGGATCTTCCTGATACCATCAGGATCTTCCTGATACCAAAAAAAGGTGGTAATGGAGTAATTAAACCCACACAATTTCTTTTTCTGCTGTTCTTAGTTTTGCTGATCTGTGTGCTCAGGCATCTCCTGCTGGCCTCAGTCCTGCAGCTACTGGGCAGCCCTTCAGTGAGCAAAGCATGGTCATCTCTTGCTGAAGGCAGTAGTGGTCCCCCCACACGATGCCTCTGAACAGAGATGACTCCGTGCAGGGAAAGTCGTCCTGGCTGGAAAAGAGTAAACATGCTTTAAAAGAAAACAAACCCTGTGTTCCAGAGTCAACAACGCATGCTCTTTGAACTTTCTTCTAAAATTGCTCTGAAATCATAAGGTTGTTATGGTGTGGTTTCACTCAAAATAATGCATATCATTGTAACACAAGCCTTGAAGTTAAGTGGCTACTTTAATGAAACATAGTTGCCATAGTTACTGCAGGCGAGCAGAGAATAACTTTTAGTTCTTTTGAAGCTATGAATTAGTTTAAAAGGAGGAAAAGGAATAAACAAGCATGCAAAAGTTTATTATTCAGTGTTTCATGCCTGATCAACTCTTAAAAAGGAAAACTCTCCCTAGACTAGGGCATTAACTTTTTCTAGCTGAAATCTATAATTGCCCATCAACAAACACAAAATTACTTTTCAACTCTCCAATATGTCTGTTTTCATGTTTTCCACCATTTTTTCCCCTGAAGAAACAGATTTTTCCAAAGTTCTGCTTGCAGAATTTTGTTAATAACTGTCATTTTACAGCATCTAAATTGTTATAAAAATAATATTCTAAAGGCAATAATGTATTGCTTAACACAACTCATGAAATCTGTGGTCTAGCTCTGTTATTCATTATGAGCACTATCTTAAAGCTGATGAGAGGGAAATGAGAATTTATCATAGTGAAGATGTCTTCTAGGACCAGCTTCATTGTTTTTCAGTTTAGCATTGAGATGTGCTCTATCCCTGAAGTGTTAATGGAGGTCACTGCTGTTGCTCTCCTTTACTGTGTCAAAGCAAAAGAGTTCCTACATAGTTGACTATTGAGAAACAAAATGATGTTCTTTCCAGTATATCACCTTCAGCTTATGAGCCTCTAGAGCAGCGGTGATTAACAGGACTTTTACAAAGTTTTTGTGTAGTTACAAGGACAGCTTCAATCTTCTGTCATTTTTTTGCATTAGCTATGATTATGCTTTTACCACCAAAATGCATTTATTTTAAAGGTAACAATACAGACTCAGAGAATAGCTTATGTTTCATCTATATTTATCAGCACTCACTGTACATTTGTGTCTTCATTACCAGGAAATATTAAGGGACATTGTGCCATCTATTCCTGTTTACAGTTTATTATGCAGAGATAGGAAACACTTAGCATGTAAAATGAATGTAGAAATTATTCCTGGATAGAAACACGGACATTTCCCACTCGTTGGCTCTTTCTCCTCCATCACCGGATCAGAGTGTAATTGTCAGTAATCAGGCCTGCTTGCTGCTGATAAAACCACTCTGAATGCTAGCAGCCTTCTTTGTGTGATGACTCAATTATTCCAGAAGTGCCTCATCAAATCTGCCCCATCAGCTGGGCTAATAAATAAGGAGAAGAAACTGGCCCCCCAAAGCAAATTATAAATCCATTTGCATTAACCATTTCGCTGGTCCATGATCTAGGCAGAAATAAGCATGGCAGATTGCGTTAAGCTTATTTGAATATGTTTATAATGTTTACAGCTTGCAACCTTTTTTTTTTTTTTTTTTTTTTTTTTTCACAAGGTGTTGGAATTATCGGTCATGAATAGCATCTAAATGCAGTTATGTTAATTACAGCCAAAGCCTCCGGCATCTTTGAGGGATAGTTTGTTGCTTAAATCAGGTGAAAGTTAAACTCCTCTGCTACGTGAAATATGATTTTGGCACTGGAATTACTGCCCCATTTAAAAGGGAGGATGAGTGAAAGTGAAGTTTTTTTACAGGTACTAGAAGGACAACTGCCAGTGTTACCAGCCTGTCTCACACTTGTTAATGTGACCTCATGTTCATCTCATGGTAGAACAAAATAAGATAAAGTTTAGCACTGGAGTTGAGAAAGAAAGTGTGATCATTGAAACAGCAATAATTGTGCTTCCTGTGTACTTTGCACTGAATAAAACAAGTGCAAAGACGAGCACTCTGCCCCAAGAAAACTCCTTTCTGAAGGTCAAATTATACACCAAAAAAAGTTGGTTTCAAGTAGAGTCCTGCAGATTTGCTGCAGTGAGGGTGTAGGCCAAATGAAATTTGGTTCCTCATGCACTGAATATTCTACATGCACCTTGGGATCTCCCTGAGGTCTTAATGTATAAAGTTACAGACTTCAGATTGTGCAGGGTAAAGATCTGACTGAAGTCCTGAGCTAAATATATCTGCATTTATTTGTAATTGTATCTTTCTTTCACGTATTTTTTTCTCAAATACTTAATACTAAATATGCTGCATTATTCTGTCTTAAGAAAGAGAAATCACTGTCACTGTATAAGCACAAGAAACGTTCAGGGATCATAATGGTGAGCTCACTGGATTTTGTTTCCTTAGATATTATTTTAACTATTCTCAGTTAACAAATCAAAAATGTAAGGGATTATTCATTCCCATATTTGCAATATATCAACCAGTGATGTGGTAAACAAAAGAAAATCAAATTATTCTGTTGGAAATGGAATGTATTATGCTTAAAAAAGCTTTTGGGATCCTTCACAAATATAGTACAGCTTTGAGTATTGAAATTCTGACAGAGAAAACAACTTTGGACTTCTGCTGAGATAATTTTGAGTTGGTACAAGATGTCTTTTCTCATTTTAAAGTCATCAGGAACTCTAGCAATCTCACATGAATGAGTGGACTTTTAACCATACACAATGGGTCAACAAAAATAGTTGTTTGAAGGGATTTGTCACACGCATCTGATGTTGAGGATCAGGACCTAAACTGTGATTCACATCAGTATCCTGGTATGACTCATGGATCTCAGTAGGATGGCACTTCAGAGTCAGTACAAAATCATATTGCACTGGAAACGGCTATAAACAGAAGAATGAATTGCAAAGGCTCCAGGTGATTTCACTGAACAATTACACTGACAAATCAAGCAACTCATATATTCCATCTTTGTGGGTTTATGAAGTTCATTATTCTAGTTGAATTGAGATGGTGGTTGAAAAGGGTGGAAGTTTTCTTTATAGGCAGGCAGGCTTCAACTTCCAGAATAAAAAATACTGTTCATACATATAGGCAGTTGAAGTGTAAGCATAGTTTACCGTCTGTAAATTGTTTTGAATTCTTGACAAAAAAAGAGAAATTAATTGATGCAAGCTATTAGTAGATTGGGACAAATACATGTGGACTCAAGGGAGGGACCCCACCAAAGAACAGTGATTGACAAATAAGTAAGTTAGCTCTGCCTGATTTCCATCAACAATGATCTTATCAGCAAAGTCAACATCAACCTAGTTAGATGTACTCTGTGGTCTCTTGAGGCTAAGATCTTATTTTCTCCAGCTGGTATTGCAGACTCCTGCACTTCTTGCAATACCTCAAAATTTGGCCCATGATCAATTTTATAATTGATTTTTATAATCAAAATTACTAAATAGATTTTATATAAGACATTGATATTTCTGTGAAATCAGCACTAAGCTTTTTTTGCTACATGAACTATCAGATCCCAACATTTATATTTGATATATTACTTACTTCTTGGAGGGTGGACAGGGGTGACACAGTTTATGTTGTGTTAGGGGTGTGTCACATCCTGTGACACAGCATAATCCTACAGACCCTGTTTATGGCATGACAGATGCATGACATTGTATTAGAGCTTTTATGAAACACCACATCTTCAAATGTGGGTACTCACCCACGAATCAGCTGAATGGCAGCCAGCACCCTGTTATGTGAAAGAAATCAAACCCAGTACAGTTAAACTTACTAACCAGTAACTTCTGTCACATTTAAACACAGCAAAGGGGTGCAGGTTTTTGTTCTTTGGCACTGTTGCATCTAGTTTTTCAGTACAATTTTAAAACCTGCCCCCCAGACCTGTCCCTGTCCAAACTCCTTTTCTTATAAGGAGGATTTTCAACACACTAGCTTATTACGTAAAGTTAAACATGAAAAGTTTTGTATATTTTTTTTCTTGTCCTTTGTGCACTTTTCCAAGTGGATCTCAGCTGTGCTGTCTTTACTCTTGGTCCCTTAGGATGAGAGAGACAGCAGATGGGGTTAGGGCAGAGGGCTGATGCTTCTGACAGCAAACGGCCTGGTTGTTGAGTGGAAGCTGTGAGCGTCAGGAAGCTCCTTTTCCCCAGAGAACCAACTAACCACTGAAGAAAGTTGAAAATGAGCCCTTTGAGAAACGCTATTAAAAGTAGTAAAAATTGCAATTGTGCAGATGATGTGCTGCTGTGTGGTTATTCGGATGCTAATGAGTTTGACATTAGGGAACTCAAAGGGTTTGCAGCCTACTCCCTTATGTGATTTAGTTCTTTACTGGCAATCTTTGAGAAAATAAAGGAAAAATATATTGTTTATAAATACTTAAGGTGCTAGAACTGTAGACAAAAATCTGTTAAGTTTTAGTTTCTAGAAAGAGCTTTGCTTGCCATTGTAATTATTCTCAGAGATCTTTTGTTTTAGATTAGTGTTTTTCAAACAAAGAAGAAGAGGAAGGTAGAAGGTTTGAGACTTCTTTTGTGGTTTTTGGGTTTTTTAATGAATGTTGAAATAGAATAACAGAAAAATAGGCCTTTGAGGATAAACAACATCTCTTTCTAGCAACATATTGGTTAAAAAAAATGCTTAAAAATCCTTTTGGTATTGGGATGTATTGTTACGTGTTTTCTCTTTTCTTTATTATCTTACATCTGTTCCCTGTTTCATTATTTGATAAAAGTGTACTCATTTTAATTAAAAGTTCTTGATGGGATGAAACAAATATCTTATCTATTGGGACACAAGCAGAACTTAGTCATTCAATAAACTCTGGCTTCCCTGAGAATCTCTTTAAAATGAGCCTTTCCAATTTCAGAAATGTAACATTTCGAATTTTGCTGAAAAAAACATCATCAGATACCCTTAAATGAATAGTCAAAGTTCCCAAAGTTTATTTGCAAACTTTGTTATCACAAAAATTTCTTCAATGAATAAATCTGTTTTACTAAATGCACTGGATAATATGTGAAACAGACCCCTGAAGTTGCAACTGATAGTGAAATTTTTATGTTTTGGTCACGAGTGTCAGGAGTGATGCCAAAGTAAAGCTTGCCCTAAATAATTGCTCATTGTGAGATTCTTCCAGGTTGCAAATGCATGTAATTCTAAATATCTGAAGGGTTTGGTTATTCAGTATTTCTGAAAACAAGGAACTCCATGTTGTACCCTCAGAGGTAAACTTCTGCAGCTCTACTTCCCTCACTGCTGCTGTTGATTTAGCACCAAGTGCCTCACAGAAAGGAATAAAAATTGAGCATGGAGAAATGTCAAAGATTTCCTTAATTTGGCTTATGCTGAGAACACTATCAGCCTGCCAAACTTTAATATTCAAAGTCAGAAAAAATAAAGCAGAGGGGTTTTCTTCTGTTTTTAAAATATTTTAGAATGCTTCTCATTTATTTTGCATCATGTACTGAACTATCCTACTCAGTCAAAGGGGTTCTGATGCTATTAAAACTTTTGGCTAAGGATTTCTACATATAGAAATGGTCAGTTTTTGTCCACACAAGAAGAAAATCTTTTCTTAGAGAAGGTCTATTTTATAAGCTACTGAAAAGGCATTAATGAGATAAAGAAAGTACCACAAGAGAAGAAAATATCCTATCCCTTACTCCTTTTAGAAGCATCACTGATGCCTCTACACCCTATCTTTGTAAAACCGCTGAAGAAAATATTGCACCCGGATTATTTACCCATTTGATTTAAAGAGTGTCTTGTTTCATCAATGTGTTATTTAGTATAGCTGTTTCTCTGTTTTCTTTTGTTGGTTTTGTTTTTATTTGTTTGTATTTTTTTTTTTTTTTATTTCCAGAGAATGAATTTGAGGATTATCTGTTAAATCAGGCAAGGCATCTTGGGCTGTGTGACGAATTTGGTCCTTTGGAATCTGCACATACTTTCACCTGGAAACACGCAAAGGTGGGATATTTAATTTACAAAAATTAATTTGAGTAGAAATCTATCTATGTATTAGTAGTAGAATACTATGTGCTTTCATGTGTAGAGCCTTGTGCACCAGGACTGCTTTTCTTGCATAATATTTGCTGTTTTAAGAAAAGTCTTCAACAGTCAGGTGTAACAGCATTAAACAGTTGAAGAGATGAAAATTTTTGTAAATATGTAGAAATTCTAGTTGAGCTTGTGAATTACACTATGTTAGCCGTACGTACTGTCAGTAACACAAGTATCTTTGAATCTATATGACTCCAGGAATGAGAATATATTTCATAATGCGCGGCTAAAATTTAATCTTTGATGGATAACTTATTGCTGATTTTTATATATATATATATATGGCACTTTTTTTTAAACTATATAGCTAAAACTTTAGTGTATTTAAAAAGATCTCAAGATGTCAAAGCTTTTTTTTTAATACTAACTCTTTCTTTCTCCTAAAAATGGATATTTAATGTATAGTAGCACAAGAAATAGTGACAAGATCTTGAACTACATAAAAAATAACAATCCAGAACAAAAAGCCTCCAGAAAGTAACCTGAGTTGAGCTGCATTTCGGTGTGATATACTATATAATTTTTCTCTGAATTTTAAAAGCCAGCAGTTGCCCCTGAATTTCATAAAGCTGTGACTCTGCCCTCTAAAGCCTTGGTGAAGAAGACTAATAGAAATACTTGGCACACGTTGGTTACCTAAGGGAATAATAGAACTATTTGCTGTAGTCGTTTGGCAAAAGGACATAAACATATGGCTTTGGTTTATATTCAGCACTGCCAGTTGTGCAAAGTTGCATGGATGAAGTATACAACAGCAGTGACAACTCAGAAATCAGAAGTGAGAATCAAAATAAATCATCCTCATTACAAAGCTATTCAAGCTTGCCTCTGATTTAAGGATTATTTTGCCACTGCATATTCTGAAGCACTGAATTCAGTATTAAAAAATCTACTTCTCAAGAACATGTGCACCATTGAATCACGCTATAAAATGCCAATTTTTTGATGGTTTATATGTACTATAAACATGCTTTAAAGTTTGCAGTTAGTAGATGTACTTATTTTAATTCCTGAGAAATTCATAGTGCTGAACCAATTATTTCCATGTCATTCAACTTTTTCCTGGAGAAATCAGGCATAGCATTGAGAAAACTAAAGCAAAATTTTTAAAAACAAAGATGAGATGACTCCTTGGTTAGGAATAATAAAAATCAAAAATCAAAGGCAATATTTTTAGCAATAGTCTTTAAGAACATATTTGTAAATATTTTTCCTTTTTGGTCATAAACATATTATTAAAAAAAAAAAAAAAAACCAAAAGAAGAGAAAGGAACTTTAAAAACATTACAAGCAATGTTTCTAAAAAAATTGTATTTGGATTCTGGGTTACTTTTACTGCCAGCAATGAAAATATAGAACTTTACCTAGAAGTTGCTGTTTGTGTTCTTGGTATTTCTTTTTCTCACCATGCTTCTCACTGTCAGTGTGAGATTAAGGCTTCATATTAAAATGTTATTGTAGAATAAGAGAAAGATTCCATCAGCACACATATACAAGGACAGCCAATAGTGCTCTACGCTTCTGGATTGGCAGTAGGAAATCATGATTTCAGATTGACTAAAAAAATATTTTTCTCTATGTCTTTATTATCTTTTTATGTGGTAGAATCTTAAATGAGTTATTGAAAAGAAATATCAAAATACGAGTTTCAAAACCACTGAAAAGCTTGCTCTGAGAGTATGGTTTACCGTAGGGAGGAGTACACAGAGTGTTGTGTCACCTTGGGGCACAGTATAGATCAGTCTGATTCCTTGTCCTTAGCAGAATCTGACTTCAACTTTGAAGTTTGTAGCTTGTGTTGGAGACTTGAGAATGTATTAAAAGTGTGCTTTAAAAATTATCAAGGCTTTTTTCTCTGTCTGAGTTCACTAAGCTTATGACAGATATAGCTGTTGTCTCAATAGTAACTTAAGTAATTCACAAACTATAAACAGTAAAGGAAAGCTATTCTTTTTCCACACCTCACAAAATCAGGTAAAATTTTTCCTAGTGTAATGATTCCCCGAATTTAATTTTGAAAATGAGGTGTAACTTCTAGCCAGAAATTCACAATGCAATGACAAAGCTTACAGTCTTTAGATAAACCAGCGATTCCTTTTCCTCTAGCCCGTTCTGCAAAAAGAAACAGACTGACACTCCAGCAATGCAAAACTCCCTCTAGAAAAGTCATGTTTGTATGAAGATTACAATGGAAATTACAAAGTGCATAGATCTTACATGAGCTCTTTCCAGGAGATGAGTTTTACCTAAGTCAGCAGCACTGGCTTCCCTAAGCCATAGTTTATTTCACAGTAATGTGCTGTAAAACTATCCTACCAAGAGAGTAGTGTCAATTTAATTTCTGAAATTCAAATTTAAAAATGTGCAAGTAAACTGAAATAGTTGCTATTATTATTATTGTCATTATTATAATTTACTGCACATGCCCTATTTTCAGCTGTTAGTCATATTCTTGGATCCTATTATAACATCAGTACATGCACATGTGCACAGACAGACTCCAGGCACACAAAAAGCCAAACTCAGAGCCAAATCCTGATTCTCTCACTCAGGGAAGTATTTCCAGGTGCTGCACTCGAGTCTGTTAACTGCAGTGGGATGGTACAAACAAAAGAAGTATCATTCAGTTCCTGCAGCCAGGAACTCTGAAATAGTTTGCTCAGAAAGTATGATTGCTGCTATTCCACCACTAAATTAATCTGGAGAAACATGAATACCCTGTAGTGGTTAAATAGCGAATGATTACAATTTCAGCCAAGAAGAATCTGGGGTATTGTCAGTGACTTCAGTCAGTTTTCTCCCATCTAGTCATTGACTTCTGCTTAAACCTCAACCAACATTGAAGGAAAAGTGGAGGAAGGATCAGAATGAAACTCTCAAAGTCAGACAGAGGTCACTCATAAAACTGGGGACATTTTCTGGAACATGTTTTCAGAAAATTATTCAACATCAATACCTTCAGTAAATTTTGAGATCATGGAAATGGAGTATAACTGAAGCAGCAAGCATTTATTTTTTAGCCTACTTGCTTAATGATTTTGGACTGCAGAGCTGCTGTACCTCTGTCCTTGTGTTTCTGACAGCGTGTTTCCCACTAATTTCTTTAGAGTCCATTAGCTAGCTTCAACAAATTTTGAAAAGAAAATGTTTAGATGAGTTTAAAATCCATCAAATCAGAGAATCTAGCTATAACGCACAAAGATTAAGTGGACTTAGTTCCACTATTCACTTGCCATTATTTTTGTAAAGCTTGCCCTTAAAAATTATGAGACTGTAACCCCCAATAAAATTTTCCTGGCACACATTTTATTATCCCCATGGTCCTGATGGCTAAAAAAATTAGTAGTGAGATATTGTGTGAGGACTTTGTGCAGACATAACCATTCTATTTACCCCTTATGGATTCTTGACTCAAGACAACATATGTAGTGGGAGGGAGGGTGACCGTCCCCCAGCTTTGACAACATGAAGCACCTTCCAAAATCCATCCAACCTTTACAGTACACAACAGTAATAATGTATGTCTCAAATTAACACATTAATAACAATTACTTCTAAAAAGGTTGGCTAAAATTCTCAGAATTCTTGTTGTTCCATGGGTGATTTGAAAGTTTGAATGTTTCTTGCTGACCATCCTTTGATGTAATTTCATGTAAAATTATTATTATGTAGATGAAAAACAGAAGTGAGACACTTAATTCACTTTGTATCAGTATTGGGCCATCTCTGAAAGAACTGCTAAACTCCAAATATATTACATTTAAATTTTGAGCAAGAGAGGTTTTCTGCTGACACAGTTAAGAGATTTCAGTTTTATTCAGTTCCTTTTGTAATTCAAGTAAATGCATAGGACTCTTTTGTAAGTTAAGGTGTCTTTATGCAACACAGACCTGATGACTATTTTGATATATGTATGCACTAGGCTAAAATGTCCCATAAATTTTAGGTTTGAATTGATAAAAAGATATCTCATAGTTTGAAATTTTCACAAGGAAAGAAAATCAATTGAAAAATCACCTGCATTGATTTTATCATTGGTTTTCACTCTTTGTTCAGTTTTTAAATATTCATCACAATGCAACCTGCTGTTTAGTCCAAAGTAACTGCTGCTCAGTAGAAGCAGTGGACACTTTTTGTTTCATAATTAAAAGAGCAGCACTGTGATTGGTGTGGTATTTATTATGAAATGATGACAAAGGAGTACCAGTGGTTTTAATAGTTTTAGCTTACAGGAGCTGTTGTTAATTTTGTCTGTAGAGTTGCAGGTGAAATAATGCACAGTGGATAAATAGTCTATATTGGTTTAACTGAACATAATATATAGTGTGTTCTGGAGTTGTTTGTCTCAATAGACTATAGTAATCAAAAGTAATGAACCTATTATGTGCAGGACCTTGGAGAGCATAGAATGGCAGTAAAAGTGTGGCACATAAAAGGTTTATTAAAGGAAATTAAAGTCCATCATTGCCACACCTGCTCCCCTATTATAAGTCTATGGCAGGTCAGTGCCTTCAATCACAACTCAGCATCAGAGAACAGAGCCATGTTTCCCATTACCATTGCAGTCACATTGCAAATACTCGTTCTCCAGGTTTTAAGGATTGTAACAAGTAAAGGCTGCCACCAGCCCCACTACATAAACAGAAGCCCCTCATGTTTTTCCCTGCTAATAATCAATATCAGATGTAAATTTAAACAGGGAAAAGGTATCATTGTCTTCTTTGATGTGCATTTCCATCGATTTATATTTTCATTTCAGACATCACTAGATGTGTTCTAGAATTACACCTCTTCAGGTCCCTTTTCAAATGTTTGTGTTCTCTCCTGCAAATAGGTATTTAGATTCCAATTGCTCCTTATAATTTTCAAACATATATAAAAACAAACAAACCCCAGAAAATTAGAGAAATATTTTTTATTCCCTAGAAAGGCTGACTTCACTCTTTTATTTCTCAGGTCAATTTTGTCATATTCTGCAGTGTTCTTTCAGATAAGACCTTCAAAACATCTCAGTAATCTGAGTCATATAGAGCTAAAAATAAAGTATACTCAGATCTTCAAACTCTATAAATGGAAAAAGGCACAAACAGGACTTCTTGCTTCTTTTCTCAGTTCAGTTCAGTTCAGCTGATCCTCAGAAAAAGCACTGAAAAAATAGACAGGATCTTCTGTTGACATCAGTATTTATCTGAAGACATTTTGCAGGAGAGATGCCTGGAAGCCAGAAGTTTCTGGTACCCACATCTACCTATCACCCAACACAGCTTTATAAATCAGACACTGGTGTCCACAAACTGATTTGCAGAAGCCCATGGCAGTTGCTTTTTCTACAGTATATTTGATCATCAGCATTTTACAAAGAGGGAAAACGAGATTCAAGTCAAAGACAGATAGCAAGATTCCCTCAGAGACCGAAGAAAAATTGCATATTTCCCAACATTTTGTCTAGACAATAATTCCTCATGAGAAAGGAATTTCCTTACATAAAATTAGCTGTTACTTTTAGAAAGAAGATGTGTTTGCCTCCCTGGACATGGTCAAAATTGTACCATTGTACAATCTGCGATATGTCACTGCAGTTCACCACACCAGAACATGAAATCTTAATCCCTCCGAATTTCAGGGGTTTGCAATAAAATCCATGGATTGAAACCCTGCCCCTACAATTACGTGTCTGGGCCACATCCAAGACCAGAAGGTGCATATTTCCACTTTGGGTTTAGATGGAGCCAAAAGTGTAGTGAGAGCAGCTGATCTTGAAAGGACTCTCTTATTTCAATTAGAAAACTTATGACAACAGCAGACTTTGAGGGAGGTCAGGGCTTTTTGATTGTTTGGGTTCATTTTTTAATGTAAAAATACACATCTAGACACTGCATTCTCCCAAAAAACCTCCTATAAATCTGTAACTCACTGTCTCTTTAAGTAAAATTTCTTAAAGAAGTAATTGATTAAGTGGTGAAGAATTTCAAACTGTATATGTAGTAATGCACTGTCAAGCAAGAAGGTTTTCATGTTTTTAGGACGAAGCTGTCAGAAATGCAGGTTCCAACGCAGCTATAGAGCTATGCCTCAGTTACAATAAAAATGCAGGGTTCCTGTAGGCACTCTGGGACTTTTGTTTCAGGAGGTGGATGCTGAAAGCAGCACTCACAGCATTGCTCTTTCTAACCTTATGCCTTCAGCTAACACCTGTAGACCTCGTCATTAAACCTTACAGAGTCACTCGTAACCATCACTTTATTAAACAAATCTGTATCATTAAAGGTATCTCCTAGGTATTTACTAGATATTCACAGATGGCTTTTTATCTCTTTGACAAGATTAATAAGGCATGATTATTCTTTTTTTTTCTATTACTGTCTAGCCTTTGGAAATGTGAAAAAAAAAAAAAAAGGACTGGAGTATTTTTTTTCCTCAATGGCAAAAGGTATGAATTAAAGACCTTGTGTTAATATTACAGATGGATGCAGATGGGGAAAATAAAAAGCTGCGCACACGCTCCAAAGGAAGCAAGGGTGAGTTAGCAAGCACGCTCCATGACCCTGTGCCCAGAACACCATGAAATATCATAGTTCCTGTGCACAGTCCTTAATGTGCAGTAAGAGACTCTGTAGCTTCCTCAGGGCTGTTTTTTTAATCAAGGCAGGACACCGACTGCTGGCATTAAAAGGCACGATGTTATTAGCTATGGTATAAAGTAAAGCCAAAAAAATCTACTGATGCTATTTTCTTTGAGTTATTTTTCAAAGAAAATAAAGGCTATGATTTTTATTTTGCAAAAAACCAAAACAACCAAAAACGATTTTCCACAGTGACTAGAGTTGACAACATTGAATGGATGCTTTAAAAATAATATATCAAAACTTTGTCTCAGCCACATGAAAATTTTTCTGTTTATTGCCATTAATTATATATAAATTAGTTGTGTAAATGGTCCAGAACTAAATTTTCTTTAACCAAAAGCTGCAGGTGCATGTAGCAGAAGAGAACTTTGTGGGTTTTTTTTAAGTATTGGTGCTCAGGTTTCATTTGCAAAGTTATGACACAGTTGTATTTCCCAGATATTACTCTCTTTTTGTAAGGAACAGATGGAAATGCAGTACTGAGAGATAAACAGGCCCTTAATGATCACAACATCTGGAAAACATGATTGACTAGCAATACAGCCCTTCCAGGAAAATAACTTTTTATTTTAATTCATAACACTTTTTGTGACTCTTGATAACAAGTAAAAAATGGATCTACTTAAAAAGAAATGTCAAAATTTTGCCTACCCAGTGAACATTTTTGCTTATGACTATTTTCAGAGGCACAAAGCATGATCCTTCACTTTGATTTTAATGGGAATTGTGCACTCTCAGGATTGTGCAAAACAGACTGCTTCAATTTGTTGTGACAACTCAGTAGTTTGGATTGTTAATATTGTGACTTCAGGTTCAAGTTATGGTCTGAATGAAAAATTAGAGTGATTTGGCTTACTTGTCTATTTTCAAATGATCAAAGGGGCAAAAAGTGCTAGACTTAACTCTGAAATGAATATAAAAGTCATATATATTTCAAAAGTTCCAAGCAGAAAACTTGAAAAGAAACTGAATAGGAAAGTTATTTACACCTCAACATTGGGGTGTGTCTTCTCTCTTGGTCAGGACTGTGAGTTAAAGCAGTTTGGCTGGCATAGCAAATTTTAATTGTAATCAATAGGGGTTTCATACCCTTTCACTCAAAAGGCTAATAGCACAATTTTAAAACTTATGCATTTTTTTTTCTCCATCTTTTTATACATGTGCACACACTCTTATAGCAATTAATATATCAAGAACATTTTCCTAGAAGTGGAAACAACAAAAGTTGCCTCTGCAATATGAATAATCCTTAGACACACCTGTTGGCCTTGTCAAAATGTTGTGTACCCTTGTGTGGGTAGGAATTTGGAACACCAGTCTTTGCAATTCCCAAACTGATTTTAATTCTGAAAAACGAGAGATTTTGCATTCTATTTGCAGTAAAAACAGGGGTCTTTGCTTTTACTTTTATTTTTGATTTTTATTTTGCTTATTGTTCCACTGAACGTCATACTCCAGGTTTCATGCATCCTAAAATAACTGAGAATTGCACGTTCATTTGTCACTGGTAGCTACAATCCTGTGGTTAGCATGAAATAACCACCTGTGTTTTGATAGCCACTCCTCTGTCATAACAAATAGGCAGGTGCAAGGTTGCAGAAAGAACAAGTCTGGAAGTGTAAACTAATTCATTCTTTCCTGCTTTTATACAGTTCAAGTGGACTCTATAGCCCAAGAGCTCAGGTAAGAACTCACGTTGATTATTTTTTTATGTTTTATTTTCTTATTATATTGAGATATACCACTGCTACTACTGTAAAATAAAGAATCAAGCAAATGCATTTTGTAAAGCTTTAGCACAGATCTGAAAAAGGATAATTTATGCAGATTCACTTTTTAAATATACCAAAAATTAAAGCAAAATGATAGCAATAATTATGCAAGCATAATCAAAAGTAACATGAAGTGGGCAGGATTCTGGTATGTTGTCCTTATCTTCAACCAGTGTCAGGGCACACAACAAAATAATTTCTGGTGAATCTTCAGATCTTCAGACTTCTTTTTCCTGTAATATATATTGCAGTATTTCAATATCTGAACATCCTAGGAGATATTAATATATTTTACTAAATGGTTTTTATAAAACTGATCTGTATACTACTGTAAATTCTAAATGCACTAGTAGCTCATTCTTCCTTAAGTATTTGTTGAGGTTTCAGAGTTTATGGAAGTAGAAGGGAGTATTTCTCAAACTTGCATAAAAATGTCAGTCCATTCAAAACCACAAAATATGTAATGATATTTCAGACAGAAAAAATTCAAGTAAAATTCCAACATAACTACTTTAATCTACCTGTGTGTGCATCAAATCCTCATAACTTACCCAAAAGCTTAGATTAAACTCTGGAAAGACAGGCAGATTATTCAGTATGACATGTACAAGAAAGAAAATATTTACAGGTAGCTGCAAATTCCTAAAGTTGTTAATCAGAATTACAATTCACTACAGCTTCTGTGTAAATACTGAAAACATTCTTGCAGAAAGATTTTTAGGGTTTTTGTAAATTAACTTATTTCCCCTACATTCACTTTTCATCACATGTTTCTGAGCTGCTTGCTTAATCACAGCAGGCACCCAAAATATGTGCTTGTGGGTTCATCCATATAGGGAACAAAAGCCTCATCATGTGATCTATCTGATCAACCAAAATGCCCCAGTGTCTTAGAATAGGACATGAAATATTTACAGGAAGTTATTTGCAGTGAAGACATACAATATTTTAAGGTTTTGTTTTATAATAAAAGTGAGGAAATTATAAGCTTCTTATAGCTATTCCATGAACAGCAGTGTAGGCTAACTTTTTGGATAAATTATTCATGGTGAGTCACTCATTCAGCTCTACTGTGAATCTCATTTTTCTGTATGGCTTCAGTTTCCTGAGATTTAGTGCTTCTCCTTTTTTCCTCCGTGCATCGCTAATTTATGCACCAGAAGGATGCATTAATCCGAAGAGGCAGCCATCCAAAAATGGGGATGGTCCATGTGTTCCTAAGAGAAAAATGTTTGAAAAATAGAGGATGTGCAAGTTTCTGCAACATCAGGGAAGCTGTGATTTATGTATTATCAATTGCTATAGCTTTTCCCAAGCAACTTTATTTTTCCCTGTGAAATACTGTGAAATGCTGCCTTAGGAACTACCGTGTAGCAGATCACTCTGTCAGAGGTGTGGGCTACCTCCATAAGGAAACATTCATTGGTTTAAAACAGTGAGTTAAACAGCACAGAAAGGCATTACCCAATCCTTGACTTGGTATTTGCAATTTCTGCTGCACCAAATGCCATGTCAGGTATCTCCACAGTCAAGTGACTTTACTGACATACAAATTAGGTGATCAACTTTTATGAATCTACTTGTCCATGAAAAAGCAGAGGGAGAGAGGCAGGGACTTCTTTTTGGAAATGCAGCAACCAGATTGCATTCCTGTAAGTCATACCCATACTGTTGTGGGAAACTATTGAACATTCCTCAAGAATGAAAGACTGAAGTAGTCTATTGTGTTCCCTGGATACAGACATTGGAACCACTGTCTTTTCTGACCAAGGTTCTAAATGCTGTGTTGGCTGAGAAATTTAAATCCATGCTTAATTAATTTCCCCTTTTCCCCTGGCTTATCCTATCTGACAAAGCACTTTTGCACTCCTTATTGAGTTTCTGTTACGAAGTGCCTTGGGATACTTCTACATGAAAGACACTACATAGGCTTACATGCTCATTTTGTATTATTATTAATTTCATAACATTGATTGGTTCTAGAGCATTTGTTAGCCTTTTCTTATTCTGTAACTTGTGTTTCACAAAAGTAGAGAATAAAATAAATGAAAAGCAAAACAAAGAGTTTCAATCACCAATTAGATACAATGAAGCATGAAAATTTCTCTCTTCTAAATTTCAGGCATTGAAATCTTTCTTAATAAAATTCAATGCCAAAAACCCTCTTGATTTCAAGAAAGCCAAGATTTCACTAAGAAAACCGGCTAATATTGTTTTCATCCATCTTCTCCTGGAAAATAGGACCACCTTTCTGCATAAAAAGTATCGTTTTAGAAAAATATTATCTTAAGGGACAAGCCAGGTTTTAGATAATTTTTTTCTTGGTAAAATAACTAAAAATTCTCTTGCACTGCACTGACTTTTCAGACTTTTCTTCCAGGAAGACACAACTATATATGTGTCAAACTTGCACTTATTTCATATAACTATATGCCCTAATGAATCCCAACTTTCAGTATAATACAATTTTCTTTATACATGAATACTATTAACATTTCTGTGTTACTTGTTCAAATTTATTAGGATTATTTCAACTATATCTACTGTATGTACTGTAGTGTTGAAGCATACTACACTAAACTTAATACGTCCTTCAGAACAGAACTGTTTCTCCTTGAAGTCTATGGTTTAATTTTTTATTTAGGAATGTAGTGCTGTGGTGTTTTCATTGGTATATTAACTACCTTAAGAAAAGATGAGTCTTTTTATCACAAGCTAAACATAGCAAAGAACAGTGTGTGGTAGAAGCAAGTGCTGAAGCCAGGAGATCTCTGTCCCATACATTCAAGTTTGATTCTGACACTTTTTGGGCATAGAAGCTGTGTTGTATCCATCTTCTGTAAGAAGCAGAATGAAGAGGTCTTCTCTTAGACAATTTTGTCATGGACCACTGAAAGGACCAGGACCTTCAGCTGTGTTCAGGATTAGGATGGAAACCAAAGGAAAGTGAGGAATATTGGAGTGATGTATTCTCATTACTGTGTTTTATTTAACAGATGGGATACAGTACAGTGAACCATCTGTAGGTTATGGAGTGGCATCTGGGTCAGACTAAGGAAGAGCAAATTGGACTGATCCAAGCACAGGATTGCAAAAGCATAGATCAGTTTGGCTAAATCCATATGTGAATAGAAAGGGTACCTTTCTGTGTTAGATGCAGGTGAAACCAAGTGTTTTGGGCTTCTGTCACTGATAATTAATATAGAGTCCATAAAGTATTTCAAACCATGGAGAGCAGCATCTCCCTTTTGCGGGAATGGTTACACTTCTCCTTACTTTCTGCAGTGTTGCATCACTTCTTCAAAAATAAGGAAAATTAATTTTTTTATCTGGAACTCTTGTTCCCAGTGTTGTGAGACATTTTAGATATTCAGAGAAGTTGAACTGTTCAGTGTGAATGCACAGAGTTATGAGTATATTGAATACTTTAGCAGAGAGAGGAGTAATAGAGAAGAGCTGTCTGGATGTCTCCTTGTTAGAAGGAGCAACTGGACAATTCACCCTTTTGCTGCTATTGGTTAGGAGGGTGAGAAACCAGCAAAGCAACCCTGCAAGCAGTGGAAATGAAGTATTTCAGAAAGTCTGTGTTGCTAAACTGTATTCCTTAACTTTACCATTAATGTTTGAAGAGATACATCAATATACTTTTGTATACAAGCATTTGACAAGATACTAGAAAACATTTAAGTAACTGAAGTAGTTATTCCTTATTCTACATTGCTGAACATTTTGTTGGTTTCCTTTAAGAACTACTAAATTACATGTATGCAATTATAACTGAATTCTGTTTCAGTCAGTAAAAGAACGACGGTAGGGAGTTTGGTAGACAGAAGATAATTTGGCCACTCAGGAAAAGTTCATGGCATGAAAGAAAAGAACTGTGCATGCCCAGCTGCATTTAGGAAGTAATGATTGGCAACTCTTTTTCTGAACTTCATAAACAAAGCATATTTCTAAGAAGTGTTTGTGTGAAAATAAAGCAGTAGTATGGCAGATGACCGGAGAAGGAAGTTAAAGTGATACTTAGATGATGGAAGAAGTGAGCCCATGAAGCAAAATCACACAAAAAGACACCAAGGTGTTCCTCAGTCAGAATTGAGATTATGGTTGATTTGTGTAGCTATCACCTTCACAGTAGTGTTTTCCCAGAGCACTGCTTAGAAATGAGACAGAGACTGAGAAAGCTGTTTGTTCCTAGCCTGCATCTGGAAAAACTGTCAGGTTTGTCCTTTGGGCTTGGCTTCTGTTTCCACAGGAGCTGGTCAGAGACTGATTTTCTGGAAACTGCTGTGGAAAAGCACATTTGACATAATCCTGAATAAGCACATTTGGAACAGAAACTGAGGTGGACTCTTGCATTTCCTGGTGTCTCATCTGTCTCCCACTGGCAGAGAGTGTGGGACCCTCGCAGTCCTTAATGCGCTTTGCTGAAACAAATTGTATCTCTGAATTCAAACAGACTTAGTAGTAAATGCTAAATGAAGATGGTCAATAGTTGCAGCTACTGCCAGACATGTCTCAGCTTCACAAAAAGTCTTTTTTTGCAATTGAAGATTGGATGTTGACAGCACACGCTTCCAGCTCTCCTCTCCAGTGCTCCCCATGATGGTAACTGGCTGGGACAGAGCTTTGCCACCTTGGCATTTAAATATTTCTCCACGAGATATTGGACTAAATGTTTCACCTGAGTCAAAGACCTGTATCATGCTGTTTCTATTGATAACTGATCTTCAATTAAACAGTGGGCATTAATCTTTAGAGTCACAATTCCCAAGACCTGTTAAAAGAATGAGTTAAGCGTACCTACTGCTTGCTCTTTAGCTTGGTAAAGGAACTTCCTCCCTGCCCTAGCCATTGTAGAAATTGAAATGGTTATAGGGTGCTGAAAATGTTAACCTCTGTCTCTTATTCCATGATTTCTGGAACAAACAAGTCTGTCAAATTATTATGAATCATGCTTTCTTAAATTCCCATTAAGTCTTGTTCATTTACTATTCTTTTCTGACAACAGTGTTAGGTTCTTAAAGGAACTTTATCTGGTGTGCTACACCTTAGTGTCCTCAAAGAATCTGTTGAAATCCGTGACTTATACTAAGAAAAAATGGTTTTGTAGTTGATGTCTGATAGAAAACACTGAACAATGAAACAAAAAACACTGAACAAGCACTATGTGGTGCCATTTACTGTAAGGCAAAGGTAAGTATATAGTCACAATATGTTGTCAGAGTCATAATAGTGACAAAGAATAGTGTTAGAACTCACCTATCCTTATTATTACATCCTGTATGCCATCTATTCTCATAACTAAAAAAATCAAGCATTAATGAAAATTGTTCTGGCAATCAAGTTTATAGTCTGTCATGTCTATGTTCCTCCCTTGTTTCCTCCTTCATCTCCCACTCCCTCTCTAATTAGCCATCAAATTGAAAATCTACAGTGCTGTCATTCCTCCTCTCCCTTCACTCTAGCTCTCCATCTCACTTCTTTTCCTCCTTTCCTTTCCCTAGAATTTGGATGAGTTGATGGACCTCATCAACCTTCTGATTTTTTATAGTACCAGGTCCTTCCATAGTTCAGAACCAAGTTGTTCTTTCAATACAGTTAAGCCAGTAACAAAGAAAAATGTAAAAAATAAACACAGAAAGAAATTAAAAATTCAAGAATTTCCACTTCAAGTTTTCTCACAAAATTCATGTGAGCTGGTTAAGGCTTGCATAAAATGTTTGGAACTTGTGTATAGAAAAGATCAGATAATTTTTTTTTACTCTTATCAAAATGTCACCATTTGAGTGTAAGGTAATAAAGTAATAAGAACCTCCACTCCATTTCAATAAGTGATAACATGGGTCTGAGTGATGTCGAGTAATGACTTTTAACATTTTGCAGGTAACCTTAGGGTTTACAGTTCTTTCACTTAAATATTCAGTGAGCTGTTCTGAATAACCACTAAGATGGTTTAAATAAGAACTGTGTCTCATAATTCTTTTGAGATAACTGTGCCTGGAGCTGTTAATTATGATTAATAATTTGCTTAATTCCTGTATATGTTCAGACCTTTTGATCTATGTGCTGTGACCTCTACCTTCTCTTCCTGTGTTTATTTAGAACTTTTAGAGTCTGTGTTTCATGTTCAGATTTCTATTTTATCTTGCTTTAGTAGATACTTTATGTGCATTTACTTTACAGACGACTTTTATAGCTCTGTTTAACAACTGCATTAGATATATTTCTAGCATATTGTAGGGCTCTTTTGATGCCTACTATGTTCATTTCCAGCCAAAACCCACAGTCTCTCTCTCTTTTCTCTTTGTTATTATATTTGATTGTGGTTTTACAATTTTTTTACTTAAAGCCTCCATTTACTATTAAAAAGGGTAATTACAATTCAGTTTCAATGTATGTCTTTCTGTAAGAGTTTTTTTTATAATATATGTCAAATCCACATCACTTTGCTGCAGCTGCTAGTTAGAGATAGCTATTTTCAGTTTTTTTCTACCTGAGAGTTGGTTGTATCTTAGAATACTCCTTTCCTTGACCCCAAATTTTTATGCAATTTAATATATTACATGAGCCACTGTCTTTCCCATCACAATTTCTCTGCTTATCAGCACATAGGAAATGTTGTCCTCCCAAACCTACACAGAAATTTAGGGTTGCATATGCCTTCATGCCTTCTGCTGCCTGACAGAATGCATCAGAACATTACAGCCCCAAATGTTTGTTTCCTCTTATGGCAGATCTTTCCCCTGTAGATGACCGCAAGCCACAGAGTGATGGAAATGCCAGCCCGTAACTTCTGCCTCATATATATCAATCATGAGCTAAATATTATGGCTAGCCGTATTGCTGCCTCTGACTGATGTCAGGGGTGGATTCAGCCAAGCAAAAGTGAGCAGAAACAGACTGTGTACAGGCTGGAGACAGCAAGGAAAGGGAAAGAAGGCAGCCATGGGACCTCCTGCTACATTGAAGGGAGGTACTGGCTTCTGACAATGAGATGCTCACAGTCCCATCTCTGTTGGCAAAAAACCCGCAAAGATCATCTTCTTTATGTCTTCTTTAACCAGAATGGAGTTCCCAATATGCTTTTTATTTAAGCATTTACTGGCTCTAGCAGGCTGACCACTCATGTGCAAGGCTTTTTGGAGGCAAAGGTTGTGTGGATGATCTGTAGATTTGCCTAGAAACTTAATCCATTCTAAGCCAAATTCTTGGCCTGGGTCCCACTGGAATTTATTGACCTACTGAACCTGGACAGATTGAGTGAGTAAATGAAAAAGAGGCTAGGGAGGCTGGATTTGGCCCAGATCTTGGGCATTCATTCATATTACTGACTTTAAGAAGTTCTTGTGCTCAACAGAATAAAAAATAAATTTTCTCTAAACAGGCTCTTATTAAAAATAACTTACCTATTAGAAAAGGGTCCAACCATACAACTTCAGCCATGTAAAGTTCTTGATTTATGAGCTATGGAATGACACTCTGAAGAAGTCATTCATTTCATTGACATAGTATTTCAGTTTGAGGGTTTATATGTAATAATTTTCATATGAGCTGAATACCCTTATGATCCTACAAGCTTGTTAACTGAAAACAAGAAAGTCAGAGAAGTTAAATCTCTGTTGTCCTCTTCTGAGTTGCCTTTCCTTTGTGGAGAATCCTGACAAAATAATAAAATAAAGTTTAATAAACAATAAAAGATATTTTTCAAGAAAAATAAAAAGCCATTTCATGAGCTTATTGCAGCCCAAAATTGTTGTCCACAGAGGCATGAGCTTGAAGCATGGGTAAATTTAGCCATAACTGCATGTCTTTTCCTATGTCAGTGCTGACTTACCATTGCCCCACTCATTTTACGTGCTCCTTTGCATTTGCTCAATCATTTCACAGTCCAGTTGTTCTTTTTGGTCAGGTGGCCTGTAACATTCAGTTTACTGCCTGAAACACCTCCAAGCTCAGTACATAATGACTCAATACCATTACCCATTTCTCCCCAGCCTCTTCTTATGGGGTCTCATAAATCTTCTTTTACCAACAGGGTACAGGACAGTTTTTTGTTTTCTTATATGTCTTTTTCAAATAAAATATATATTTTAATATCTTTCTCCAGCCAGCTTTCAGTTATGATACCATATTTTCCCCACATTATTATCTGTACAGTTCTGCTCCTTTTTCTCCTGGCTAACCCTTCCATTTGTGTATATAGAAGACATTTAATACCCCCAAGTTACTGATCTTGTTCTGCTCTATATTAGTGTTCATAAATATAATTTTCACTTTTATCTTTTCCCCATCTATATCTCATGTCCATTCCTTTCATCTTGGTCCAGCCCTGGATCTCTCACAACTCTGACATTTTAGAAAAAAAGAGCATTGCACACGTGTGGCAATTCTGTAGTTGTAGGAGGTCCTTTAACCCTGGAATGGTTGCTACAGGGCACAGGAACAGCCTCTGTTCCTTTCACAGATACAACTTGTAAGCCAAGTGTGTGAGTTACAAAGAGATGACATGAATATTTTTGTGTTGTGTGTGCTGTTTAAAAATGAGAATCAATCAGATTTTCTTCAGTTACCACTGGAGTAAGTCCTCCAAGTTCTAAGCCTCATTGCAACCAATTCTCTCAGTCCAAATGAAGAGCAAATTTTTCCAACACACTTTATTGGTTTATATTCTTATCATTTTAATTCTTTAAAATGTTAATGGAAGAAAATTGTTTTTACCTGATGAATTCTTTCACAAATGTATTTTTGAAGAATTTCCAGCTGGAATGGTTTTTCAGATTTTTTTCATCTCCCAGTCTGAATCAGTAAAATACAACACCCTTAGTCATGGAGTTCAAATGTTATAAATTATCTAAAATAATCCTGTATCTTGGTTAATTCTATAAAATAGAAGAAACCATTAAGGCCAATAACTCTGGCTCCCGATGAGCAATTAGGGCAAATAGATGTTTAACTTCTTGTCAGTGATGAGAACTCAGTGGTCCTTTCCAGGACTAGCCTTGAAAATTTCATCTGTAAAATCTCATATCAGAATTAACAAATGACCTTCTTTAATATTTTCACATAAATCCGTTATTTTTTTATTTGGATTATGTTTGGATATTTTCAAAAATTGTAAAAATTACTTTGAATAGTTAGAAAGAAAACTCTTGTTTCCGGATTTAACTTGGTCTTAGATAGCTAATGAATTTTAGCCCAACCTTGAAGGCAATTTTCCAGCAGCCAGTCACAGCCTTACTCCTTGAAGCTCTTCAGTAGTGTTACTACATATAACTGACAAATCAAACAGTTTTTTCTGGGCATGTGCAATTTTCCATCCCCTGACAGTTCACAAATCTTACTTTTACTTAAGTAGATAGAACGGTGGTTTCTTTTATCCCTCACTCCAACATGTTCCACTATTCAGGGATAAATTCATGGGCATGCAAAACCTCTGTAAGCACAGTTTCATATCCCATTGAGTAGAAAGATGTTTGGAACTGGAAAATTCATTTCAGGATGGAACATGAGAATACAGTGCCATAGAAATCCTAACATAATGAATTAATATGTTTGTTAATCCATACAGCAGACAAAATAGGAAGCATTGAAAACCAGATCCTTCTGATACTGAGGGTTGAAAGGTACACAAATGGGTTGAAGTCATTACAGCCTTTTCTTGAACTGACATTCTCACTAATGAAAAACATCTAATCAAGTAGCTTTCTTAAAAGTTATAAAAGAGGTGGGTCAAGAAATCCTTTTTTATTACACAAGTATTTTTCTTTATGTGCTGTGAGAGAGTTTGCTTCATTTTGAATCCAGCAAGTGTATAGATTTTAGAGTGGAAAAGAGTAAGCAGAACAACTGTTTAGCTGTCATTTTTTCCAACTGTATATAAGCCTTGTAAATTTTGTATTCTAGTATCCATGATCCAAAGTGATACATTTTGCTTGCTTCCTTTTAGAAAACATTCAAGTGTATATATATATTAAGATATATAATATATAATGTAATATANGACTAATCTATGTGTCCTAAGGTCACTTCTATTTCATTTTCTGAATCTAGGATTTGGTTTTGTATACAGTTAGATTTTGTGAATACTTTCATGTTCAGTAAGTAATTTCATAGCTTTGAAAACACTACCCTAGACCCTGGCTGTGGAAATATTCCTGAAGACCTGACTGATGCTGGGGATTTTCAGACTTTCTGTGGAGACTCCAACTTCTGGAGGCTGTTAATGCCATCTTTCTGTCTGTTATCACTTTTAGAGCAACTGGAGCTGACCATGCTGTCTATCACTCCCACTGAGCTACACAATTTACATACACTCTTCACAACCAATGAGAGTTAATTAAGAAAGTAGAACTTAAATCTGTTTTAACCTGACGAAAAAACACTTAGTCATAGCTACACTCCACCTTCCTTCCCAACCTCTGTTGTCCTTCTGGAGTTACTATAACCAGCAACACCCCTTTTGGTTTTCATTTGCAGTGATGGGACTACCAGTACTCTTTTTTGAAGTCTGACATTCCATCTCCTTTCGTGAACCTGTGGCATTCATGGCTGATGTAAATTATATCAGCAATGAAATTTGAACTGATGTGTGATCCATTCTAGGAGCAGATCATCCCCGTTCTGTATCTAGCGCTAGTAAATTCTCCTGATCATCATCAGTTTGTGAGGAACTCCAAATTTTCCAGATATTTTCACAGCTCTAGCCTAAACCCTAGGGAGCCATTGTGCTAGAGAATTACACAGAATCCAGTTCTTCTTTGTTTAAATAACAAAATGATATAAAAGAGAGACTAGGATGGGGAGATGTTCAAAATTTATCAACCTCTTAGATATTTTTGATTCTTAAAATTCTTAGAAGAAAGCCCAAATAAGACACATACTTCTATGTTACTGCTTCATCTTTGAGTGGCAAGAGTCCCTGAATTTTCAAATACCGATTCTTACCTCCTGTAAGGAAAATGTAGTATTTGAATACATTGTCTTAGTGCCTCTGACAGTTGGGGGAAAAAAATTCTGATGAAGGTCTAAAGCATCTGGCAATATCTTTAACCACAATATGAGTAAGGAGTAGTCAGACTAACCTTCTCCTTGTAAATACGAGTATGAAGTTAAATGCTTTTGCACATCAGAAATGCTTTTTCACATCAAAAGATGATGTCTCCTTTAATTGTAATTCAATAGTTAGGAAAAGAGTCAAAACCCAATTCATTTTAATGATTTAAAAAATTTTCTCCACAACTAAAATGTTTCACTAAGTTTCCTTGCACAAAGTCACATAAGGTGTAGATTCCTTACATAGCAGTAGAAAAGAAATGCAAGTGCCTTGATATTCAAAGGCATTTATTTTCCCTCTTGAATCTAAGAAGTGTACATGAGATGTGGTATGTTCTGGTCTCATTATTTTACGAGGCATCCATTACAGGCATTATTAAACTCCAGTTTTCAGGTTGAATGTACCCCTAGTTTTACCTGCTATTGCAATTCTTTGCTCTGTTTTCATGCTTTGCCATCCTCCAGCCTACTATGAATAAGAAAAAATCCCCAAAGGTCTGGAAGTCTTGCCAGCAGATTAACTACAACAAATACTTGCTGGCCACAAACTGGTTAAAGGTCAGGTTGAAGGCTTGACAAACAAATCACTTAGATGAACCAATTACAAAAAAACCCAAAAAAACCAAACAAAACAAAACAAAAACCCCAAAAACAAAAGCATGAGCATTTTTTAAGAAAAGCTTTATGTGCTTGGGTCTTCTTAAAACCTCTTTCTTTCTTCCGAGACATTGCTTTGTGGTGGGGATCCAATGCACAGTACTGCTTGTATACTAACCGTGGCTGCAGACATGATCTGAAAAGAAATAAAGGAAAGAGAAAGACCTATTAAATTCTCCCAAAATGTATTTAGATATGAAGCATCTATGAAAGATTTACCTTGGGGTTTTTTCAGGATATGCAGCCACATCCTAAGTGTCCTAGATTTTCACCTCTTGACTCATGCTATGATAATTGACTCAAGACTGGTTTTGGTAATTGAATCATTAACTAAAAAAAAAAATAAAATAAAAACTTTGCTCATTTTAGATAGTACAGACATGATTTGTTATCCATAAAATTTAAGCACAGTTAAATTGGGAAAAAAATCCCAACTGTGTATTGGCTTTGGGCTCATAACAAAAAGAGCTTCTCCTGTTTTATGAGCCTCAGATTACCAAATAACCTTGACAGCTGAATCAGTGTTCCATGACAACAAGCAGGCCATTGATAAATAGCAACAAAACTATTACATGTTGAATTTAAGAGATGAGTAATAGAGAAGCTAAATTATAGGTTTACCACTTGACAAAGTACAGCTTGACAAATCTGTGATAACCTACATGTGTGTCTATGTATAAATGTACACAAGGAAAAGAGAAATAGAAAGTTTTAAAGACAAAGGTGAAATAGGCATGACATGAATGTTACAAAGGCATAAGCATCTTCTTTTCATAGTAATAAAATTCTTGGTTTCCATCATCAGATCCTTAACAAATCATGTGTAAATACTTGAAAAAGCTGTCACTTGTGAATTTTTTTTCTGGTTTTATTTAAATTTTTCATTTTAAGCACTGTAAGGTAGAAAAAGGGAGGAATTTATGATATGTGATAGAACTTTAATCTGGTTCCTGCAAGTGAATAGATTCTAATTTAAGCTCAAAACCAGCAGTTTAAAGGGCCACCAGAAAAAGCAAGAGCTGAAAATTCTCTTCCTGGAGTATGGAGAGCAATTTGAACTTCCTAGGAAATAAGTGACAACTATGTTTGTCAACTTCCTGTAATCAGAATGATGTCAGGAATGATTTTACTAGAAGCTGAATCTCATGTATTTACTTCTTTTAAAACAATGGGACCTATAGAGGAAACCTGGATGAGTGGCTGCTCACGTACAGAGAAAAATCCCATAAAGACAAGCTAATGCATCAGTCTTTCACAGAGGAGAAAGTTTCTAACGTGACCAGTGTGCTCCCAGAATGAGCTGTGTGCCTCCTGCCCTGACTTTGATGCAGCAGCCACTGATTTAAGGCTGTACACAGTGTTGGTTCTGTCAGGTGGGATTGCTGTGCTCTCACTCCCCAGAGCGGATCTGCAGGTGGCGGCAGCACCCCTACACTGGTCTTGATCACGGTCTGCTGACATCTGAATTTGAGTCTCTTTTCCCCTTGTGGTGAAACACCAACATGTTGATCAAGTGTTATGCCAGTCCACAGTGTGGGACCTGTACCATTATGTTGCTAGAAAAAGATTGTGCTCAGTGAGCAAGAATACAGTAATGAATTTACCAGATTAGCACATTTTCCGTTAACTTGAGGTTAGTCAAATCTCAAGAACAGTCAGACAATTATAGGATTAAGGCTGAAGAACTAGATGAAATTCTGTGACCTGTGTTGCACAGGAGGGCATATTAGATGGTCCAACTGGATCTTCTGTTCCAAAAAATCTATTAATTATTCTGGTGTAAAAAACAGCTGTACTTTTGTCAAAGGGGAATTAAACACTGGAAATTCATCATATCCTAAGTGCTTTCACAGTACCAACTGGAGGGTAACTTGACAAATTAAAAAAATATCAAAAACAAACTTAGTGAAGGTTTTGTTTGATAAAAACAATTGTGTATGAAGGGATTTCAAACTTCTGTCATTTATTCAATTTTCCTGGAAGGACACGACTGGTATGAAAAGCCACTCACAAACATGAACTAAGTAAATGTATTTCCTTAGAAACAAATTATGCATATTTTTTGACACTACAGCCATCTCTGATATCTGTTATATGGGTATAATTTCCAGTGGTACACAGATACTACTGTGATTCTGCCCTTAAATATGATATTCATGTTATCCTCTATTCATAAACAGAGAAATAACACAGAAGCCATATTTTATTCATATTTTATTCAACTACAGCATGTCCTTACCATTCCATATTCCTGAATTCCAGATGCCCATAGCATTTTAGCCTTCAGAAGATCAAGAATATCCAATGTTTGAGATGTATATGACAGAATTTTAACATACCCCCTAAAATGCAGATCTCTGTATTTTTATGTCCTTTATGTTTGCAATGTGGTTTTGCCAAAAGAGGTGCTTAGCCAAAAACGTTTTTGGTGTTTTTTAACAAAAAGCTCAATGTTAGTCATATGCTTTCATCCAAAACAATCAGAACCTGAGCCAATTCAGTGCACATAAGATACCTTGGAAGGATTAATTTATGCTGTTGAGCTTGTAATATGTGTAACCAATAGGAGTTCTCTTCATACATGGCTTTTTTTTTTTTTTT